>CAUYPK010014958.1:0-25816 GCA_963574355.1 Loris lydekkerianus
TTAAAAACACTCAGTGGGGAAAAGATTCCCTATTCAACAAACGGTGCTGGGTAAACTGGGTGGCAACCTGTAGAAGAGTGAAACTAGACCCACACCTTTCACCATTAACTAAGATAGACTCTCACTGGATAAAAGATTCGAACTTAAGACATGAAGCTATAAAAATACTTGAAGAAAGTACAGGGAAAACTCTTGAAGGAATTGGACTTGGTGAATGTATTATGAGGAGGACTCCCCAGGCAATTGAAGCAGTATCAAACATACACTACTGGGACCTGATCAAACAAAAAAGCTTCTGCACAGCCAAGAACATAGTGAGTAAAGCAAGCAGACAGCCCTCAGACTGGGATAAAATATTTGCAGGTTATACCTCCAATAAAGGTCTAATAACCAGAATCCACAGAGAACTCAAACGTATTAGCAAGAAAAGAACACGTGACCCCATCTCAGGGTGGGCAAGGGACTTGAAAAGAAACTTCTCTAAAGAAGATAGACGCAAAATCTACAAACACATGAAAAAAAGCTCATCATCATTAATCATCAGAGAAATGCCAATCAAATCTACTTTGAGATATCATCTAACTCTAGTAAGATTAGCCCATATCACAAACTCACAAGACCAGAGATGTTGGCGTGGATGTGGAGAAAAGGGCACACTTCTACACTGCAGGTGGGAATGCACACTAATACGTTCCTTGTGGAAGGATGTTTGGAGAATACTTAGAGATCTAAGTATTTGATCTGCCATTTGATCCTGTAATTCCTTTACTATGTTTATACCCAGAAGACCAAAAGTCACAATATAACAAAGACATCTGTACCAGAATGTTTATTGCAGCCCAACTCATAATTGCTAAGTCATGGAAGAAGCTCAAATGCCCATCAACCCAGGAATGGACTAGCAAATTGTGGTACTTGTATACCAGGGAATATTATGCAGCCTTAAAGAAAGATGGAGAATTTATCTCTTTCATGTTTACATGGATAGAGCTGGAACATATTCTTCTTAGCAAAGTATCTCAGGAATGGAAGAAAAAGTATCCAATGTACTCAGCCCTACTATGAAGCTAAATTATAGCTTTCACAGGAAGGCTATAACCCAACTATAGCACAAGACTATGGGGAAAGGGCCAAGGACGGGGAAGTGAGGGGGGAGGTGTTGGTGGAGGGAGGGTAATGGGTGGGGCCACATCTATGGTGCATCTTAGAATGGGTACAGGCAATTGCACTAATGTACACAGCTATGATTTAACAATTAAAACAAAAAAAAGCTTGGTTATAAGGCCTGGCACAGTGGCTCACGCCTTTAATCCTAGCACTTTGGGAGATTGCCTGAGCTCATGAGTTCAACACCATCCTGAGCCAGAGCCAGAGAGAGACCTCATCTCTAAAATAATAGCCAGGCACCTATAGTCCCAGTTACTTGGGAGGCTGAGTCAAGAGGATCACTTAAGCCCAAGCATTAGAGGTTGCTACAAGCTGTGACACCATGGCACTCTACTGAGGGTGACAAAGTGAGACTCAGTGTCAAAAAAAAAAAAAAAAATAGGCTTGGTTATAAGGTAATTTAGTAATCTCTTGTTAGAGACTGGGTTTAGCTCTTTGTCACTCACATGCTTTTTCAATATTGGTCTTTATTGATGCCTTAGAATATTTGTGGTCTTTTGTCTAAGAAGTGCATAATAGTTGTGAGATTGGTCCCTTTGGACAGACTTTATAGGTATAGAGTTTTGTTACTCTTTATATGAAATTGAGCAAGTCTTAACTTTTTTATTTATATTTTTGTGTAAGAAATTAGGATAACAAGCAACCATTCCTATAGGGCACTTGTGAGGTACATATATGATAAGATGGATATAAAATGCTTAGGGCAATGCCTAGCATATAGTTAAGCATTCAGTAGATTTTAACTAAAGTTTTCAACCTGTAGAACAAATACACTACTTTCTCTTGCTTATGCCTTTTCTTCTAGAGAACAGAACAGCTATTTTCTTTGCATTTTAGGATCTGCAGCCATTGGGTCTCTACCGACTGTGGTTTTTAAAATATACCTTATTTTTTCATCTCTCTATATTTATAAACTGAGAGGTAGTATACTTAAAGCTTATTACAGCTTCAAAGACCAGAAAGAATTAAAGAGAACTGTCAGTGCTTAATTGAGGAAATATTAATTTAGGAAATAATTTTTCCTATGATTTTGGGAATTATGAATCTCTTCTCTGACTGGGATGAGAACAATCAAAATTTATTCTTCAATAAAATTGGCGTATAATATGTTTTGGTTTATTTTGTTGAAATATAATATTAATAATCACAGCAAGTCCTGATAATAAGGTCTAAGTGCTCAAGCAAAATCTCTCCTTCCTACCATCTCCTAATTAGCTGACATTTTAAGGTAGGATGGCTTTGAATGACCAGTCAATTGCAAAATAGGTTTTCTTTGTTCTTTTCATTCCCTGCTAATTGAGTTAGAATAATCACATCATTAAGAAGCTTCTATGAACAGCCAACCCAGAGGAGGAGATGGATGAAGGTGGGCCACAGGAAGGAGCATGGACATTTGAAAGCATGAACATTTAAATTGCTCTCCTTACCTTGTGACTGAGTGTATCAAGATGTCAGAATTCTCTGGAAACCAGAAAGCCTCAGTTTTAGAACACACGCTAATTAACCAATCACATTCTTCTTTTAGGTGGCTCAAGGTCATAATTATCAAGAAGAAACTCTTGAGATTAAGAGAGATATAATATATAGTTAAGTTGATGCTATATACTTCCTTTATCTTAAAATTTGAGACTATTACTTGTTAATACCAAATAAAATACCTTAATACCTTGATTACCTTCCCAAAACTTATAAATTGAAACATTTAAAAAATCTTCTGGAGTTTAGGAGAATTTTTAAAAAAGATTTTCAGGGCAAGTGGCTTGCAGAAGGGCTGGCACTAAACGTTGGGATGCATTGGGTGGATCCTGAAGTAGGAAATATTTAACAAGCATGGTCCTAAATTAGAAAGGATTGTTATTAAAGCTTGTGCCTTGGGGTTAAGTGAGTAGTTTGGTATACTCAATGTGTCTGTTGAGTGGGGGTGACTGAAACTAGCTGGGATACTGGGGAAAACATTGCCTTTTCCAATCCATTCCACTTATCCTATTTTGTCTTAAGTAATTCTTCAGGCCCTAATGCCTAATCTATGTCTGTCTATGTGCCTAGGGAATGAGGGCTAGCTCAAAGTCTAGCTTCTGACTCTTGTCACCTATTCTCTTACTATTTTACTATTCTCGACCAGTCCACCTTCACACACTCCCAATTGTGAGTTTGTTGGATGCGTGTTTCTGGTCAGTGCGATGTCTGAAGGGGAGAGTGTCCAGGGAGCCATACAAAGAATGGACTCTCAAGCACAAAAAATTCTACAAGCATGACCATGAATAAAGAATTGCAGGTATTTGTACTTCACCCAAGCATTTCATATTTATATTTGTTTAATTATCTCTTGGGGAAGAGATGCTTTAGCCCTTCCCACTTCTTTTTTTCCCATCCCTTTGTATTGTTAAAATATCTGATTATATTTTGATCTGTGGAGAAACGGATAATGTAGACAGGAACAGGTGTCATGGAATCCCCTAAGAGCAAGATCACAAACTAGGAAACAATGGAAAACTGGGGCCTTAATCAGGAATGACATTGGAGTTGATGGCTTAGGAAAGGCCAGTCCACAAAACAATCTTTGGGGGTCTTCTACTATCTATGTGTCTATAGATAAAGAACAATCTGGACATCTTTGCATAGTTTCAGTGAGTATTTGAAACAGAGTCATCCTGCACATAAGAAAATAGGAACATGACCCCATCTGGCAGTGAGTTTTACTAGGGCTCTAAATTAGGATCTAATCTAAATTCAGGTTAGGGACTAGGGAGGAAAGAAATTAGGACAGAGATTCAAGGAAAAGGGAATATAGTCCTCCCTCCATATCCCCGGGTTCTGCATTCATGGATTCAGCCAACCTTGGATTGAAAATACTCAAAAAATAACAATATGACAACAAAAATAATACAAATAAAAAATACAGTATTACAGCTATTTACATGGCATTTATACTGTGTTAGATATTGTAAGTAATCTGGGGATGACAAAATATATGGGAGAATATGTGAAGGTTATATGCAAATGCTACATCATATTATGTCAGGGACTTGAGCATTTGTGGATTTTGGTACCTTGTAGGGTGGTGGAGTGGGAGTTCCAGGGAACCAATTCTTTACAGATACAAAGGATGATTAGACAAAGGTATAGGGTTTGCCCAGGTGCCAGGTGCTCTGCTGGTCCTGTCCTATCACCACACTGAAAATCTTGATAATCTTCAAGAAGATTCCTGTTCCCAGCCCCAGACAGCAGAGTTCAGTGATGTCCTTCCTGTTTATCCAGGAACACAGGGTTTGCTTCTCCATCTTAGGCATCTCCACCCTATCATCTTGCTGAAAGGAAAGTCTCACTGAATGTTCCTAGACTTGATTTTGCTTTTCCTTTTGCCTACAGCTTTGAGCTTGAATGTTTAGATCTATTTTTGTTTCCATTTGCTTGGAGACCAGCCTCAATGACTCAACCCAGTGACAAGGAAATAGGGTATCAAAGCAGTTTAGCAAGTGAAGCTAAGTATAAAGAAGAAATTAATTCCACATTAGTCTGTTACAATCTAGGGACCTTTTAAAATAGTTGAAAACATTCTGTATAAACAAACTCAGTTTTTCTCTATCTGGAAACTTCCAAGGCTTTTAGATGGTAAGAGTGGAGATAGGGTGTTACTCCTCCAGTCATTCATAACTTTATCAGAGTGTGTGTATTTGTGCACAAGTGTTTGTGTGGGACAATATAGGAAGGGAAGTCGCAAGAGGGTTAATATAATAGTAAGGTGATAAACAATTAAAGACCACTAACCAGAATCAGAAACTATGAATATTGATACCTATGTTCTGTCTGGATTCTTTCACTGCTTCAGGACTTGGGGACAGCCACTCCACTTTTAGGGACTGCCATCAGCGAGTTGTTAAGGAAGTGAAGATTTAAAGAAAGAATCCCAACCCCAGCCATGCTCTTACCAGTTCATTCATCCACAAGGCATCAAGGAAACTCCTGTTCCACTAGAGAATTACTGCAGATCCTACTGGGGCCTTATCAGAGTTGAACTCCAATTCCAGAGTTGAGGGTGAAACCAGAGCCTCCAAAAAGAAGGAAATAACTTCCATTGAGCCTCTGCCAGATGTCAGCTAATTGCATCAGGACACATTATTGTCTCTTAATCCCCAAGAAAATTAATGCTTTTTACAATTTGGGCATCATAGCTTTGAGTAGACTTCTCAGGAAATGCAGGAATGAAATAAAGCCTCCTTGCCCTTCTAGCTGGTTTTTACTCACAGGAAAGCCATTACATTTTACAGATTAATCCTATAACTCTGCAGTCCCCAACCCCACAGGCCTCAGACCAGTACAAACTAAGATTTTTTATACAGGAACCAGGCTGCATGGCAGGAGGTGAGCAGCAGTGACCAAGCAAAGCTTCATCTGTATTTACAGCCACTCCCCATTGTTAGCATCTGCCCCCTGTCTGCTGGGCAGTGGCATTAGGTTCTCATAGCAGGGTAAACACTACTGTAAACTGCACATGTGAGGGATCTAGGCTGTGTGTTCCCTATGAGAATCTAATGTCTGATGAACTGAAGTGGAGCTGAGACATGAATCAAACCCTGGGAAATGGCTCAAATACCGATTATCATTAGCAGAGAGGTTTGACTGAACAGGGATCATAATAAGTCAATTGCTTGCAGACTCATATTAAGTTACCATTCCACCACTCCCAGTCAGTGGAAAAACTGTCTTCCATGAAACCAGTCTTTTGTCCCCAAAAGTTTGGAGACTGCTGGTATAACTGGCCACTTACTAAACTGATTGGCTGCTTCTAATGGCTTTCTAGTTCTTTTCCTCAGATTTTTTCCAGATATTAAATCATATTGTCTACAAATAAGGATAAATTTCACTTCCTCTTTCCAATATTTATATTTTTTATTTCTTTCTCATGTTTAATTGCATTGGCCTATTACTTCTAGAACCCTGTTAAAACATAATAGCGAATGCACTACTACCTTGTCCTAATTTTTCTGAAAATGCTTCTGCACTGTAATCTCATTAATGACTCTGGCTTTGAACTTGAGATATATTTATTAATTTTTAAAAGGATTTTTAAAAGTTACAATTAGGTGAGAAAGAGTGGCATATTCCTTTCATGTATCTATAAGAATGATCATATGATATTCCTCCTTTAAGTATTGTTTTGCCTTATTATAGTAGTAGATTTCTTAATATTGCCACATGTTTACATTACTGAAATAAAACCCAACAAGGAGTATTATTTTAAATGGAATGTTGATACCAGTTGTTCATATTTTGAGATTTTTGTATTATTATTTCTAAGGAGGCCAAGTGTCAATTTTGGAAGATTTATTAGAAAACCACATTGACAATTTCTTTTATAATTATTGCTAGCTTTATGGAAGGAATCTGAAAGCTTTTAAAAAACATCTTTATGTTTTAGAATAGTTTAAATAGCATAGAAATTATATGTGTCTTAAAGAACCATTAGAGTTTTAATCTGGGAAGTATTCTGGCAACCATGTGCAAAGGAGACTGTAGACAGGAAAACAATCTGCAAGTTTGTGATATAAGCATGAAACGAGTAAGGCCTGACATAAGAGGAAGCTGTGGGAATGCTCGGATTGAGGGAGTGGTTAGGGCAGTAAAAGATACTTCAATAAAAGGAGGGAGAGAATCTGGTAACCGACAGGGTTGCCCAATAAACTACAGGATGCGAAATATTATACAGGACTTACTGATATTAAAAACATTTTGTTGTTTTTCTGAACTTTAAATTTAAATAAGATCCTATATGATAAATAGTGGCTGTAAAGTGTTTTGTATCTTTATTTGCTAAATATAGCAGACATGACTGAGCGACAGAGAGGGAAGATTGTATGATCCAATGCATATTTCGAAAGGTAAATGCCCTTTTACCTGAACAACTCCAGTGATTGTGTAACTGAAAAAATTACCATTTTTAATAATGAGAAAAGAGCTGTGATGGAAAGAATAACCTTTAGTGTTCACGCATGATTTGTTTTATGAAGTTAAAAGTTTATGTCTCTTTTCTTTTAGAACAAGGACAACATTAAGGCCTTTTTATGACACCATTGAGCTTATTTAAGAAAAAAAAAACTACCTTTCTTTATTCCTTTCTTTCTGTACTTATCCACTGAGATAATAAAAGGATGGTAAGTAAGTAAAATATACAAACATAATTTAAAGAAGTTGAGGTAAGTTTTTTAGTGGTTTGGGTCACAAAAAGGAAGGATTTTTTTTCATAGAAGGGGTATTTAGTACTAAAATGTTAAGTAACTTGTCCTCCTAACTTTGTGGTTCTTTGAAGAATGATGGAAATGTGAATAAGTGCTATACTCTATATTCTGCACTGGAGTCACAGGATTTTTTTCAAAGATTAAAGATGTGTTTTAGGTCACAGCTTATTTTTATAATATTAATTAACTTTAAAAAATAATTTAATTTATTGAAAGAGGAAAGATTGCAAAATGCTTTATGTAGTACAACAATAAATTTTTCCAAAATAAAAATAATGAAGGCTCGGTGCCCGCAGCTCAGTGGTTAGGGTGCCAGTCACATATACTGGGGCTGGCGGGTTTGAACACAGCCCTGGCCTGCTAAACAACAATGACAACTACAACAAAATAATAGCCAGGCATTGTGACAGGAGCCTGTAGTCCCAGCTACTTGGGAGGCTGAGGCAAGAGAATTGCTTAAGCCCAAGAGTTTGAGGTTGCTGTGAGCTGTGATGCCACGACACCCTACCCAGGGTAACAGCTTGAGACTATGTCTCAAAAAAAAAAAAAAAAAAAAAAAATATATATATAGGGATTTTGTGCTAAGAGACACAGCTGCCCCCCCTAGATTATCACTAGTGCTCTGTGATCTGTATTCATTGTTTTCTGTCCACTGACCAGGATATTCTGAATGGAATCATCTATCACCTTCCTAGAAGCTTCCTGCCTCTCCTCTCTCTTTACTCAAATAGTCAATACCAAGGGGTCTGTGAAGTAAAAAAAGGCTTTAAAATCTTCCAAGATGCAGAAGCTACCTGCTATGTATGTGTTGAACCCATTCCTTAACAGCAAATCAAAGCTAGATATATTCAGACTGTGGTGTGCAAGAGAAGGCAGGATGTGGACTCATGATCTGGACAGAGACTTTTTTCTGCAGCAGTTTTTCTCCTGTCAAGGAGGCTCCTGCTACAGCCCAGAGCTCAGATTCCCCTGGGTAAAGTTCTGAATAGTCTCAGGAAGGAAGAAATATCCAGTATGTTAGCATTGGATTAGGGGAGTAAAGGATGAAAGAAAACTATTATACACTCTCAAGCACTTTTCCTTAAACCCTGGAAAGGGAAAGCTATTTCATGTCCTGTTTAGAGGTTGGAATGCCATTTGATTGTGAAATGGAAATTATTATTGCAATGGAAATAATAAACACAAGTAGCAAAAATGTCCCAGTTGGCCCAATTGAAATATAACTTATTTACGGCTCTGCCCTTGCACTTTAAGGAACAGAAGAATTAATCTTGTTTTACTGGAACTATAGTGACAGTGAAAATGTGACATGTGACGTTGAAATCAAGAGACTGACTTTCTTCTTTAACAAACATGAGAACTTAAAATGCAAACAAGTTCTGACCTTTAAAACAGTCCCTTTTTGAATAAAGCCATGGACTTCTGTGGTCATTGCTTTAAAAACATCGGGAATTGCTTTCAAAATTGGTTCCAGGCAACAAACAAAACAACAACATTGTCATACCTATGTAGCTATATCTCACGGAATAACTATAAAATGTTTTTATCTGAATCTTCTATTTAAAATAAATGCTATAATAATCTACACATTAACGAGATAAAAGGGAAAGTACTCTGGAGAAAGCTGTGCTGGGGGGATTCCCAGACTCCTGCCATCTTGCTATCTCCTCAGGCTATGCCAAGGACCACAAGAAACTTGCCTGAAACCCAGTTTGGAAGCCACTTCTTTGTATGACTATTATTGTTGATTTTAAAATGTTGTAAAGGGGGGGATAAAACTCTACCAAAATGTGGCACTCATAAACATTGGTGCGTAAGCCTTTCACAGGCTCAAATGTGCAAGCATTATTTTTTTTTTTTTTCTTTTAGGAATCTACCTTAATAAGGAAGAAATATATATTTTTTTAACTAATTCAACCTAATTTCTATTTTAAGCTTATCATTCCCGTGGGGTGACATGTAGTCCCTATAAAGTTTGGGTTCTTCTCTTTTAGTGGGGTTGTGTTTAAATTTCAGTGCAAAAGGTGGAGGGGAGTGGAGATACTGGGTGGATGTGGACATTTGGCTCTAGAGTAATAAGTCACACAGATCTGGGTTGTTGGGTCATTGGAGTTGGCTGCTTAAAGTGCCTTATTGCTATCTGGTGGCCCTTTTGACTCAAAATCTCTCTCAGCTGTTTCCTTTCTAGGCCAAGGCACAGGAACTCTGTAAGGTTGTCCAGGGCCTCATTCACCTCCACACAACCTGCATTCATTTCCTCTCTGGACTCTTGGCTCTCATCACTTCCTCTCCTTCCTCCCCCACCTCCACCAGAGTGGGGGGAGGGTTTTTCTCTAATCTGGGGGAAATCCTTCTCCCTGTTATTCTTGTTGTTTGCTTCAGAGGTTCCTAGAATAATGGACTCAGGTTTTTATAGAAATACAAAAACCAGGAAACCCTACTACAAGCCTTCATGAAGCACAGATATCTGCTTGAATGGCAGGAAGACAAATGAGTGAGATACTCAGGAAAGCAGCACGAATATAGGTTAATATCTCAAAAAAAATTTTCCACACAGCTAAGGTAGAAGAATAGATGCAAAATTATGCATGTGTTAGTAACATCAGTGAGGGGCCATCTAATTCAGCAGCATAGCCCTTGGATTAGACCTTCCAAATGATCACTGTGCCATCATAAGAGGAAGGGGTTTTTCACTTGTGAAACATCAAGTGCCCTGTTCCTTCATATGCCACAGAGCAGAAAGATGACTAAGACAATTAAAGAGGTTGCAGGGTGGGACAGAGAGCTCAGCTGAGCCTGGGGCTCATGAACGTGGAAATGAATTCCTCAAGCATCCTGCAGTAGCAGAGGCTGGGAGCCCCTTGAAGCAGCAGAGAAAACTGATCTAGAGCTGAGGAGTGGCTAAAGGGATGTGAATTAAAATGACAAGTTGAGGATATTGGAGGTACTATTGAAAGGGACATTATCCATAGGTCCAGAATGAGTCAAGATTAAAGAAAGATAGAAAGCACCTGCCAGTGTGGGAGATAGGCAAGCTTATTAATTTAAAATAAGAATATACTTGGGGAGAAGGTTGAGATTTAGGAGGGAGATACATGGAAGGTTGAGATTTAGGAGGGAGATACATGGAGGAGATACTCCTTAAAGAGTAGCTGTGACATCTAAGACCTTTGTGTAGTATAAATTAAGAGAGACTATTGGCAAGCAAATTTTTTTACTATTGACATTATATCCTTCCATGCTACAGGAATGAGGTCAACTCTTCCAACCCAAGCTACCCATGAAAGGGGTTATCATGAATACTCTATCAGGGCTGTCATCATCATCAGTTCCACTGTCAGGAATTCAGTCCTTGGTACGGACACATAAATGATCAAGTGTAGTGAGGCTGGGAAGAGTGAATGAAAGATTGATGGAGATATCAAATAGTATAATTATTGCTGCAAATTTTACCCTTTTTCCTGAGTGTGTGTGGATGAGGCTTCTGATTCTTTCATGTCCAATGAATAACTGTCTACACTTTTATGTACCATTTAAGCCATGTCAATAGAGAGACTCTTTGTTCCCTCTACCATATATAAGTTGCTGGATATTTTCTATGTAGTCACTATAATAGCTAATATTTGAATGGGATTGACTGAGTGCCAGGCTCCATTCTGAGTGCTTTTCCACACATGGGCTCATGTAATTCTCACATCAACTCATTGGGGTACTTTCTGCCACAATCATTCACCATCACTAATGAAAGGCTGATGCATACTGAGGTTAGCTAACTTACCTAACAGCACACAGCTGTTAAATGGAGCTTAAGAATTGGTAACGTAGGCAGGCAGACAGGAAGGATGCTCCAGAATCTATGCAATGAACCACTTCACCTTTGCTACCTATGTACTTGACTATCAGAAGGGCTATAACTAATTCCAAACCCTGAGGCATGCTTGCATAGTAAAAATATCCACCTTCTTTAAGTGGAAAGTAAAGGAAAACCAGAATGCCTTACTCAGATGGTTGGCCATTCAATGCTATGCAGCTTTAAATGTCAGCTAATGGGAGAGGAAGCCAAGTTAGAAAAGTTTTCCTCCTCAGAGTTCATTGCCGAAACTGTTTTAATAGTAGTCTTCCACACAATAATATTCTACCTCAAATCATAACTCAGAAAGTGCTAAGAATATCTTCTTTGACCAAGATGTTAGAAACTTAGCCAGAAATAGTTTTATGTGGTTAGGTTGGTGTGAATGGCTTGGCTCAGCTAGATGCTATAAGTAGATGTCTGTTAGAGTTGGACTTTTCCGTGGCTGGGCAGGGACATTTGCATGGGAGGAAAGTGGATAGGACATCGAGACAGTGTGGGTAGTACTTGGTTTCTGGCCAGTACTTTATGCAAATACAAGTAGCCTTGGCTTTTTGAAAGCCTTGGCTTACTCTGAAAATTGTTTAGAACTCTTATGGAAAGGGACAGGGAAGAAGAATAAGGAGGAGGAAACATGGATAAGTTCAGCACAAAGTTAGAACCTGAGAAAGGCTAAAAAAGGGAGGGGGGAGAGGGAAAGAAAGAGAAACGGCAGAAAAAAAGAGAGGGGAGAAAGTCACCTTTTATGTTATATACTTCTGCATTGTTGAATTTTTACTATGGTGATTTTTATAATTGGAAATAGTTACAGAGGGGGGAAATGTCCTTTTATGGGGGGTATTTTTCAAAGAGCAATACAGATTGCCAGTATAAATTGAGTTTCTTTTGATCTTCCCCTAACTTTTTTCCTACTATAATACCAATGCCCAACCAAACACTGTTTTACAGTCTGAATTCAGCTTGGCAAGGGCAGGAGGAAGATGTGACAATTTTAAATTCCTGGGTTTCATCTCCTGTACCCACTCCTTTATCCACCACTCCCTTTCTGTCTCATCTTTCTAGGTTTGTAGATCAATTGCCTTTTCTGCCTTGCATGTTTCTCTGTGTGGGCTAGCCTGTGAGAGGGAATCTAAAACCCAGAGTTCTCCACCTTGCCATAGGAGAAGCAGCTAAGTGAAGTCACTACAGCTTCCAAGAGTGACTAACAGCTTTGTCTGTTCCTGTTATTTCTCTCACAGGGCATGGGGTTGTGTATTATAAGTTCCCCAGGGGTTCTTAAGAGAAAAGTGCCAGACTTACAGCCCATTAACTAAAACAGCTTAAGTTTTGGAGTGGATGTAAAATTACAGTGAAATACCCATTTTAAGGATAGGGCAAAAATTAAAGAAAAAAATCTTCAATAACAGAGACCTAAACAAAAATTATTAAAAGTAAAACTGAGCTGAATCACAGTAATTTGCCCAGATGGTTTTTTCAAATCCCTAAAAAGGAATTGATATCAAATTCCAGAAAATAGTCCTAAGGGGAACACTTTCATTTTACTAAGTTAGTATTACCCTGATATCAAAACCAGCACAAAGGCAGTACCCAAAAATAAAACAAAACTACAGACCAATATCCACCACGAAAATAAGCACAAAAATCCTTAACAAAATATTAGTAAATAGAATTAAGCAACATATAAAAACAATTATATGCCATGATCGAGTGTGGTTATAGTTCAGGGATATAAGGCTGGAGAACCCAAGCAACATAATCCATCTACCAAGAGTCTAAAACAGGAAAATCATATTACCATGTTAATTGAAAGAGATAAAGAATTTGATGAAATCTAACACTTATTTCATGATTATAAAAACTCTCATCAAGCTAGGAATAGATGAGGCATATCCTCAGCTTGATAAAGAGCATCTACAAAAGATGAATAACTATTATTATACTCAGTGGTAAAGGCTGAATCGATTTCCCCCTTAGATCAGGAGCATAAGTATTTTTGCTCTCACCACTCATATTGAACACAGTGCTGGAAGTTCTAGCCATTGAAATAAAGCAAGAATAATTTCCTAATAAGAGGCATGCAGATCAGAAAGGAAGAAATAAACTGTAAATACTTGCAGATAACATTACTTACATAGAAAATCTCAAAGAAATTTTATTTTGTTATTTTTTACCATCACACAAATTTTCTAAGAAATGTATTTCAAAAAATATGCTAAAAATAAAGTAAAATGAAACAACATTATTTCCTGACATGTAAAGAATTCTACCTTACACAAGCATGTTATTAGGCTGTGCATGAAATGTTAAGATGCTCAGGTTGTCTTGACTCTGGCCCCAAGTTACAGCCTCAAAGGAGTAATGTTAAGGAAAAATTGAAGTAATGAGAAATCATCTTGTCTTGCCAAGTTGTACACCCAGAACCATAGAAAACTGTGATTCCCTTTGTTTGCCAGAGAACATCTTATGGCTTGAGAACACATGTCTGTAGGTCATATAGCCTGGCTTTGAGTCTCAGCTTTGCCACATATAATTAGCTAATGTTGCAGGCAATTTCCTTCAGCTTCCATTTCCTCTTTTGTAGAAAAGGGAATAATAGTGGTACCTGCCTTATAGTTTTGTGGTGAGAATTAAATGATGCAAGTAGAGCACTTAACACATTCCTTGTCATATAGTAAAGTGTATTTACAGTAAAGAGCTTTTAAAAAACTATATAAAATGAGAAATTTTAATTAGATAATGACAACAACATGCAGAGGAAGAGACAAGGAAATTTGCTGTATCCTTATGTTTTTTGGTGTTAAGCCAAGTGGCAAGGAGATCCGTGGTTTTGTGAGACCATAGCCAGCTGGTAAAGACCAAAATGCAGTGGTAAGAAGGTAAGATCCTTTTAGCAAATTCATCATTCTCTTCAGAAAGTTGTAGTTGTCCACCAAGTTCAAGAATCTTTAATCTTAGAGAGGCTTTATCTCCTGGAGTTAAGTTGTCAAACTTGTCTTCAAATTTCATGTCATGAAAGGCCATGTACGATACTAATGTGATGAGGAGCAGAAGAAAGAGGATGAGCTGCAACGTGAAACAGTAATAGGGGATCATATCTGACCAATCAACCCTTGTGATGCATGGATTTTTCACTCATCAATGACTTTGCCAACAGCAAGGAATTCATCATTTGAAACATTGGAAGAGAAGGCTCCCCACAGTCACAAACTCTCTAGATTGTAATCTCTTCTTTCACTCAGTCTAAGTTCACAGTTATGGGTGATTTGGGCCTGAGGCTTAAAGGGAGTCTGACCAGAGTAGTTCAATGTCCATTGACCAGGCAATAGGGTTACCTCATTCTAACCTGCCTCTGGTGTTCCCTCCAAGCTTTGCATTATTACCCTATCACTTAGAACTGTTTTTTAGACTCTTGGCTTCCATTTCAGCCTTGGGTAGAGCTAGTTTTCCTAGGACCCTTATTAACTGAGTGATTTATTTGATGTACCCCATTTTATACTGAAAAATGACTTGTGATTCATTTCTTCTGGTGCACCAGGAAAGAAAAAAAATGCTGCAGCATTCATCAAAATCTTCCAACCACTGCTTTGCTGCATGCAATTATCTCTTCAGGCTTCACTGCAAATCCTTCTTGATTTGGGTGTTTTATTCTGAACACAGAATTTCTCTTCCCTCGGGGCCTGTAGTGATCTCATCTAAGGGCCCTCATTCCATCCTTCTCTCTCACCACTCCCAATGAATTGGAGTCGTTTCTCAGAAGCCCTATTGGTCCTCAATAGAGGTTATCACTTTGCTTTGCCAAGAGGCCCTAAATTAATTCTTATAAAATCTACTCCATGAACAACCTTACTCTACTAGCAAATCTCTCACTCTTTATATGTGATGGACTTGAACAGACTCTATCAGTTATAATTCCTACCAAGAAACAGCAATCCACCAGAAAAGGTTCCAGCTACCTCCTGGATGTCCTGAACGGATCCACTGCACTCAGCAAGATGCTCACCAGGAGCCTTCTGGTGCCCTGGGAAGACAGGTGTCAAAGCCCATTGGTACTGTGCAGTCCCTGTCTGACTCTGGGGCTTGGCCCCCTGCCCTTGCAGTCTCAATGGGTCTATGGAAACAGAGGATGAGCAGTATGTTTGAAGGGAAAAAGACTATGGGCCTGCATAGAGTCAGGAATCTTCTGAAGCTTTCCTCCTGTTAGTAGGAGGGGACAGGAGAGGATGAACTACAAATGTGAATACATTTCAGACACTGCACTATCTAAGAGCATCAGAGAGAAGAAGAAAAACACTTGCACATTTCTGATTTTCCCATGACTCCAGGTAATTTCTACGTGGTAGAATAAGTGCCCTAATGAGGCTGGAAGGAGGGAAGAAGGCTATTCCACCATTTCCAGTCAATCAAGTCATGGAACTCATAAATGGAGTTTGAGGTTAAGGGAATGAAATCATCACCTAACTGTTTTTTCCGCATTTCTCAGGTTTTCTGTGTGCTTATTTTGCCCCACATTTTACATGATGAAGCACATTTGTTTCCTGAAGGATGAGATCAAAGCCCGTGTCATGAAAGAGCTACTGCAAAATAGGCAATTAATCCCAAAGGTAGAAACAAAACAGTGGGTATAGGGAGTAGTCATGGAACCAAATATAGAAATGTGATATTATTATAAGGACAGCTTCCTCTGATCCTTACCAAACAGTTCAGCATCACCCAAATAGGATAGGCAGTGTGCAAGGCACTTCTTGTGCCTTTGGTTTCAAAACAAATCTCTACTAACTCGATTCTGTCACATTTTGAGGCTGAACATGTGTAATGTGGTGCAATTGAAAATTCAAAGTATTTTATAGAAAACAATATAAAAGAAGAACAGAAATTTGTTAACTTGGGAGGATAAAACCTGAGAATTCAAAGATTTGATTTTTATTACAAAAGTGTTCCAAAATATTTGTTATAACAGCAGAGAATTTACTGAATTTCTATTATGCCATTTCTGCATTGTATGACATATTATAATCTATGTTATGAAAAGGCTTTTCTCTCAGAAAGGGAAAAAAAGACCTAGAATCACAAAATTAAAGACATATTATCAGTTAAATATATGAAATTTTAAAGCTTTGTACTTTTATCTTGTATAATTACATTCAATTTTAACCAGATTTCATTATTACCTGCTTAAAACAGTTCCCTTTTACACATTTTTGTTTAAATAAAAGAATACTGACTTTTGATGGCACGCATTTTAAAACAGTTATTTGAAGTATTTTAAAAGAAGACATTATACTAAACATGTCAATTAAAGTATGTTAAAATTCACCAATAAGAACTGTAAATTAATGTAAAAACAATGGATACTAGTTCTCTATCTGATAGGCAAAGTAAAAAACCAAAAAAAAAAAGAAAAAAAAAGAAAAAAAGGAAAATAGTTGCAACAAATGTTTCATAGAAAGAATTAATATCTTTAGTATAAAAATGAAAGCTTATAAGAAGTAAAGGAAAATAACATCCCTGGGGCAACCAGTAAGCAATTCACTGAAATGGAAATACAAATAAAAAATAAATGTAAGAAAAGACACTCAACTTCACTAATAAACAACAAACAAAATAATCCTTTTTCTCCCCTATAGATTAGTTAATATGAAAAAGAATAATACTCCGTATTAATAAGAGCATAAGAAAGAGGTTTTCTCATTTTCTGGTTGATTTGAGTGTCAAAGCACTCAATTTTTTTAGAGGCACTTTGACATTATGTATCAAAATTATAAATGTCTACACTTTGATATAACAATTCTATTGCTAAGAAACAATCAGTTTTGCACCCCAATATATGTATAGCATATCTATTGAAGAGTTTTTTGCTGTAGAGAAAATTGGGGAAGATCTAAATTACTGTAAATGGAAGTTAGAAATATGGTATATTCATACAATGGAATACTATGAAGCCATGTAAAAGATGATTTAAATGTATACTTAAACACATGAAATGTGTCCACAATATTATATTTTGTGAGAAAAAGCAGATTATAAATTGAAGAATAATACAGAATAATTTTTTAAATTAAAAATTGGGATACTAGGGCGGGCACAGTGGCTCATGCCTGTAATCCTAGCACTCTGCGAGGATGAGGCAGGTGGATTGCCTGCACTTAGGAGTTTGAGACCAGTCTGAGAAAGAATGAGACCTTGTCTCTAAAAATATCAGGGTGTTGTGGATGCCTGAAGTCCCAGCTACTTGGGAGGCTGAAGCAAGAGGATCACGTTAGTCCAAGAGTTTGAGGTTGCTGTAAGCTATGTTACCATAGCACTCTACCGAGGGCAACAAAGTGAGACTCTATCTCAAGAAAAAAAGAATTGAAATACTATTAGTATTGCTAAATATGCACAGAAAAATATCCTTAAAGTTATTCACCAAACTGTTTATCTCTGGCTATAGAGATTATCGGGCTCTTTCACTTTATATTTCTGTATTTTTAAAAGTTTTATATTAGTTTAAACATTTCCAAGCAGAAATAGTAAAGATATTGCCAGTTGAAAAACATAGATTAGTCAGATGTGAAAGGATATAGTTATAAGGTTCTTTATTACAGCAGATTTGTAATGATAAAATGATTAAACACAACCTCAAAGATAAAAAAGAATAGACTGAATTATTCTAAGCCATGGGATACTGATGACAATAATATTTTAAAATTTAATATTTATTTTAAATTTATGAATAAAAATTATGTATATTTAAAAGGTACAATGTGATGTTCTGATCTATGTATACATTATAGAAAGATTGACTTAAGCTACTTAGCATATGTATCATGCCATTCACATCATTTTTTGGGGTGAGAACATTAAAAACTTATTCTAGAGCTCCAGTCGCACAACTGATTAGCACATGGTACTGATAAAAACTTATTCTGTTAGCAATTTTGAAATATATTTACAATATGTTATTATTGACCATGGTCACCATGCAGGACAATAGATCCCTACGGATTATTCCTTCAGTCCAACTAAAATTTTGTACCCTTTGATCAATATTTACCTTTTCCTCATCTTCTAGTTGTGGGCATGCTTCTACTCTCTGTCTATGTGAGACAGACTTCCTTGGATTCCACAAGTGAGATTGTGTGATATTTGAATTTCTGTGCCTGGCTTATTTCAATTAGCATAATGTCCTCCAGTTTCATCCATGTTATCTCAAATGATAGTATTTATTTTTTCCAGGCTGAATACTATTCCACTGAATGTGTATACCACATTTTTCTTGCTGCCATACTTTTGTCATTGTGAATAATGTTGAAATGACCATGAGAGGGCAGGTATCTCTTCCTCATACTGATTTTAATTCCTTTTCATATATTGCCAGTAGTAGAACTACTGGATCATGTGGTCATTATATTTTTAGTGTTTTTGAGAATCTTCATAATTATTTTCCAAAATGGCTATACTAATTTATATTCCCACAGATGGTGTACAAGGGTTCCCTTTTCTCCTCATCCCCACTAACACTTCTTATCATTCCTCTTTTTCATGATGGCCATACTAACATGTGTGAGGTGATATCTCAATGTAGTTTTGATTTGTATTTCCTTGATGATTAGAGATGTTTAACATTTTTTCATGTATCTGTTGGCCATTTGTATGTCTTATTTTGAGAAATGTCAATCTAAATCCTTTGCCCATTAGTTGTTTTCTTGCTATTGGGTTGTTAGAGCTCCATTCATATTTTAGATAATAGCCCCTTTTATCAGATGTATGGGCATTTGTCTCTCAATTTTTGGGTTGTCTCTTCACTCTGTTGTTTCCTTTGCTGTGCAGAAGCTTTTTATTTTGATTCAATCCTATTTGTATAGAGAACAATATTTTTCAAGTATATTATTGACATGGTATATTGTTGTTAAAAATCAAGTGAAAATACTGTTCTTTCGATGTGATTTCAATTTGATGAAAATATGTGTGAAATGCAAATGCATTGAGGTATCAATTCATTATTTTGTGTTTTGTTCACTATTTTTTTCTTCTCTTTCCACCCCCACCCCCAACTCCAAAAAGATAATCAGGCCCATTGTGCTCCTTTACCCGTGGGGAAGTTGGTGCTGATAGGGCTGAAAATAGATGTTGTCTGCCAACAACTTCCCTTCCTGGCTTTTGTTTTCTGAAAGTCTGAGTTCCTAAGGATGATTGTGCTGCAGGGAAAGGGAGAGAGGTGATTTAGAGGGAAAAGGAAAGTAGTCAGACAGAGTTTCCTAAAAGTGCAAAAAAGGATTTGCAAATCCTTTGTTAAGTGAAATTCTGCTCCCAAGTAGTGCCCAAGGGTGATAGCAGAAACCCTGAAGAGACCATCTATATGACACAGTTAAAAGTATTAGACCTTAGGGCAGCTCCTGTGGCTCAAAGCAGTGGGGCACCAGCCCCATATACCGGAGGTGGTGGGTTCAAACCCAGCCCCGGCCAAAAAAAAAAAAGTATTAGACCATAAACATTGAAACTTCCAGCCTCATCAAAGAGTCCTGGGACTGAAACTGTCCTTACAAACTGATGAAGGGGTGCAAGGTGAGAGCTAGAGTATGGGCCCCCAAACTCTGTGAACTTAACTAAAATAATGACAATAATCAGCCACTGTCCCCTCATTTACTTGATAATGATCATTATTTTCTATGTTTGCTTCTTTATCCTGGAGTCATGCAAGATTGTAAAAACTTTCTCCATACAGAACGTCACCTGTTTGGAACCTAGGTGTAGTTTTTGAGATCTCTTCCAAGTCCTGCATTGCAGTGACAGACCCACCCAGATGAAGGAACCGACTCAACTGTTCTTGGATCCCCCAGCCAAGAACTGCATTCCAGTGGATTGGTTGATCCACCTAGACAGTGGCCCATACCAAAACCAGCCATTAGCAGAACCTCTATGCCTACCAAACTGTCTTTAAAAACCCTGTCTCCCCAATTCTTGGGGAGGTGGATTTGAAAAATTCCTCCCATCTCCCTGCATAGCGATATGTGAAATAAATTCTTTCTCTGCTATAAACCCTGTTGTCACTGGGTATTGTCTTCCTCTTGAGGAACAAGCAGATGAACCTGGTTAGGTGGTAACAGGATCCATCTTGGCACAGAAGCAGCACAGTTAACTGCTTTACAGGCTTGGACGATGAACATAACAGCATCAGTCATAGTACCCCGTTTTCTGGGCACTCTTTGATTCTAGTGAGACCTCAGGGAGAGAGAAACTCACCCCAACTACAACACAAAATAATCAACTAAGATTAAATTTTCCACCATTCAAGTGTGATGAAAGCTTGAAGTCAGATTTAATGTGATATTTTAAAAATAACAGCGTTGCCTTTCTAACATGGAAAATTTTAAGTAGGATTCATACCAGCTATACATGTATACATAAAGTGAAACTGACAGACGATACTGGGAAAAAGTGAGGTCTAAGAGAACAGAGATCTTCTCAAGGAGACCCCAAGGATACACCTATAAAGTCTTCCCTGTAGTGACTCAGCTTTTAGGAATCTGTAGAAACTTAACTTCCTGAGACCTGGAAACTAATGTTTACTTCCACTTCTGTAAAAGCCCACGATTGTATAAAAGCTGGCCTGCTTCACCAGCTTGATTCAAACTTATCGATGAGAAAGGTACCTGTGGGCCAGAACTTTTTGACTTGAGATAAAAAGAAGACTGAGCCAGTCAGGGAACCTGGCCATTTTGAGAGTCTTGTCAGCCATTGCTCCTCCAGCTGGAATAAACTCTTCCTCTTTTAAACACGGTGTTTGGGTGCTCTTTCTCTCCATTGGGCCTCATCTTTGTGCAACAAAACAATTCTATAAAGTTAAAAACCAAAATGATAATGGCTATCTCCGGGTAATGAGATTATGGCTTTAAGATCATGCTTGTGCTTTTCTTTGCATTTTGTATTTATATTTATTTTCCAAGTTGATCTTTATATTAGTCATGTTTTCTGAATGGCTTGGTGTAGGAAACTAGGAAAATTAGCTAAGGTCATAGACCTAAAGGCGATACAGCCCTGAGTTTAACACACAACTCCACAATTTATTACCTGTCTCAGATGATGTTTCCCCGAAGCAGATCTGAGATAAAGATTCATGTGCCAGTATAAACGTGTCAACCAGTCTGTGAAACTAGTGTATGATGCCCCATGATCATATCAATGTACACAGCTATGACTTAATTAAAAAAAAAAAAATAATAAATAAATAATAAAAAAAGAAATGCTCTCAGGGGAAACCAATAAGAGGCTGAGTAAATCCAAACAAAGAAAGAAAAGAAGCCAAGCACGGATAAGATTTCAGACAAAGTGGAAGCCTTAGCCTGAGGGAGCTCTAAAGTGCAAATTATGCTTCATATTTTGGCCTGCCTTGAGGCAAGGGAGCTGGAGCTTTTCTATCTTCATACCAGTCACTGCCTTTGGAACTTAAACTTCCAAGATTCTGGCTTTCTGCATAGGCTAGGGAAGCAGCTACTGTAGCCAAATAGCAGAAGACACAGGTATCGTTCATTAGAAGCCAAGTATAGATAAGGGTCTTGCGGTGACCATATCCATACCCTACTATGAGGTCTTTGCCTTTTTGTTTCCTTTTATCTGGAATCTCTTCACCCAGATATGTGCATGGCTCCATTGCTCTCTACCTTCAAATATTTTAGTAAATTTCATCTTCTCAATGAAGTCTGTCTGTCCCTTCTATTTAAATTTTCAATTCCTCTTCTGACCTTCCCATAGCCTTTAACATGTTCCATTTTTTTACTTCATAGTTCTTACCACCATCTAACATCTTCTATAATGTACTTATTCATTATTCATATATTCACTATTTAGTATCTGTCTTCTCCCACTATAATGTGGGCTCCGTGAAAACAGAAGTTTTTCTATTGTTCCCTATATATTTCTCAACACTTACAATAGTGCCTAGGACACAGTAAGCACTCAAAAACATCTTTGTAATGAATTAATGGATGACTCTAAGAATTTATCCTTAAAAATACAGGGTGTCCATAAAGTTCATGTCATTTTAATTGCACATGAACTTTATGGACACCTTGTACTTAATGATTTGAAGAAACCAAAGTGCACAAATCATACCTGAAAATCTGTCACTGGATGAATGTCATTTGGTTGGTTGACATCTGTTAATATTGGTATACATATTATTAACTCCCTATTTACAAAAAATATTCAATGACTTAAAGAAAAACCAGCCCACCAAAAAAACTTGTATAGCTAAGGCTATTCTTCGTAATAAAAACAAAGTCACAGGCATCACCCTACCAGACTTTAGTCTGTACTACAAAGCCATAGTAATCAAAACAGCATGGTATTGGCACAAAAATAGAGACATAGACATATGGAACAAAATAGAAAACTAACAGTTGAAACCAGTCTCTACTTGCCATCTAATCTTTGATAAACCCCCCCAAAAAAGCATACAGTGGGAAAAAGAATCCCTATTCAACAAATGGTGCCGGCAGAACTGGATAACCACATGTAAAAGACTGAAATGTGACTCCCACCTTTCACCACTTACAAAAATTGACTCAAGATGGATAAGACTTTAAGACATGAAACAATAAAAAATCTTGGAAGAAAGTATGTAGAAAACTCTTGATGATGTTGGACTGGGGAATGATTTTATGACAAAGACTATAGCAGCCATCATAGCAATGACTAAAATTAACAAATGGGATTTAATTATGCTGAAAAGCTTCTGCACAGCTAAGGAAAGTGAAAAGCAAAGTAAAAAGACAATCTTCAGAATGGGAAAAGATATTTGCAGGGTATGAATATGACAAAGTGTTGATAAGTAGAATCTACAGAGAAATTAATTGACAAAAAAGAGTAAACAATCTCATCTACGACTGGGCAAGAGATATGAACAGAACCTTCTTTGATGAAGACAGATGAATGGCTAACACACATTTGGAAAAATGCTCATCTTTCCTGATCATCAGAGAAATACAAATCAAAACTACCTTGAGATATTATTTAACCCCAGTGAGAATAGCCCAAATCACAGTCTCAAAGCTGCAGGTGCTGGTGTGGATGTGGACAGAAGGGAACACTTTTATGCTGCTGGTGGGGCTGCAAACTAATACAATCTTTTTGGAAGGAAGTATGGACAATCCTTAAAGAACTCAAATTAGACCTCCCATTTGATACTACAATCCCATTACTAGGCATCTACCCAGAAGAACAAAAATCCTTTTATCATAAGGGCAGCTCAATTTACAATCACAAAAATGTGTAAACAACCTAAATGCCCACCAACTCAAGAATGGATTAACAAGTTGCAGTATATGTGTACCATGGAATACTATTCAGACAATAAAAAGATGGTGATTTTATGTCTTTTGTGTTAACCTAGATGGAGGTGGAATACATTAATCTTAGTAAAGCATCACAAGAATGGAGAAGCAAGAATCCAACGTACTCAATTATAACATGAAGGCAGTAGATTATCTAATACAAGGCAAGGGTAAGGGACTGAGGGAGCAGGTAGAGGGAGGAGGGAGGGGGTGAGGGGTTACTGTGTATGGCACACATCTTGGGAGAGGGATACAATTATAAGGGGGATTTTACCTAACAAATGCAATCTGTGTAAACTAATTCTTTGTACCCTCAATGAATCCCCCCCAAAAAAAAATTAGCCCACAAAATAAAGTGATGTTCAAGTCTTTATGTCCTCACTGAGTTGGTTCGGGGGGTCTGCTAGTACTACCTACCCATTACTAAGAAGTACATTAAAATCTCACACTGTTATTGTGGATTGGTCTACTTTTCATTATTTATCTGTAAAGTTTTGCATAAACTTTAAAATTTTATTTTTATTTTTTTCACTACATACATATATATTGTATAGTGGCGAAGTCTGGGCTTTTAATGTACCCATCATATGAATAGTGTACATTGTATCCACTAGGTAATTTTTTATCCCTCACTTGTGCATACTTTTTGAGACTATGCTATTAGGTGCAAATATTTTTTTTTTTACTAAGTCACACATAGATCATGAATACATTCATGCATATGTGAGGTACAATGTGGTGCAAATAAATTTAAAATAGTCAGTTAGTCTTGATAGAATGAATCTGTTATTCTTTTTTTTTTTTTGGTAAACTACAGATGTTTTTCTATATTTTATTTTATTTTATTATTATTTTCTTTTTTTATTATTAAATCATAGCTGTGTACATTAATGCGATCATGGGGCACCATACATTGGTTTTATAGACCATTTGACACATTTTTATCACACTGGTTAACATAGCTTTCCTGGCATTTTCTTAGTTATTGTGTTAAGACATTTACATTCTATATTTACTAAGTTTCACATATACGCTTGTAAGATGCACCGCAGGGGTAATCCCACCAATCACCCTCCCTCAGCCCACCTGCACCCTCCCTCTCCTCCTTTCCCACCGTCCCCCTATTCTTAGGTTATAACTGGGTTATAGCTTTCATGTGAAAGCCAAAAAGTAGTTTCATAGTAGGGTTGAGCACATTGGATACTTTTTCTTCCATTCCTGAGATACTTTACTAAGAAGAATATGTTCTAGCTCCATCTATGTAAACATGAAAGAGGTAAAGTCTCAATCTTTCTTTAAGGCTGCATAATATTCCATGGTCTACATATACTACAATTTATTAATCCATTTGAAGATCGATGGGCACTTGGGCTTTTTCCATGACTTAGCAATTATGAATTGGGCTGCAATAAACATTCTGGTACAAATATCTTTGTTATGATGTGATTTTTGGTCTTCTGGGTATATGCCTCGTAGAGGAATTATAGGATTGAATGGCAGATTAATTTTTAGATCTCTAAGTGTTCTCCAAACATCTTTCCAAAAGGAATGTATTAATTTGCATTCCCACCAGCAGTGTACAAGTGTTCCCTTTTCTCCACATCCATGCCAACATCTCTGGTCTTGGGATTTTGTGATATAGGCTAATCTTAGTGGAGTTAGATGATATCTCAAAGTAGTTTTGATTTGCATTTCTCTGATGATTAAAGATGATGAGCATTTTTTCATATGTCTGTAGGCTGTGTGCCTGTCTTCTTCAGAGATGTTTCTCTTTAAATTCCTTGCCCAGCCTGAGAAGGGATCACTTGTTCTTTTCTTGCTTATATGTTTGAGTTCTCTGTGGATTCTGGTTATTAAACCTTTGTTGGAGACATAAGCTGTAAATATCTTCTCCCATTCTTAGGGTGGTCTGCTTGCTTTACTTACTGTGTTCTTGGCTGTACAGAAACTTTTTAGTTTCATCAGGTCCCAGCAGTGTATTTTTGAAGCTGCTTCAATTGCTCGTGAGTCCTCCACATAAAATACTCGCCCAGACCGATTTCTTAAAGGGTTTTCCCTACACTCTCTTCTAGTATTTTTATAGTTTCATGTCTTAAGTTTAAATCTTTAATCCAGTGAGAGTCAATCCAATTTAATGGTGAAAGGTGTGGGTCCAATTTCAGTCTTCTACAGGTTGGCAGCTAGTTCACCCAGCACCATTTGTTAAATAGGGAATCTTTTCCCCACTGAATGTTTTTAATTGGCTTGTCAAA
>CAUYPK010014959.1:0-12651 GCA_963574355.1 Loris lydekkerianus
AGGACGTGAAAGATCTCTATAAAGAGAACTATGAAACTCTAAGAAAAGAAATAGCTGAAAATGTTAACAAATGGAAAAACATACCATGCTCATGGCTGGGAAGAACCAACATTGTTAAAATGTCCATACTACCCAAAACAATATACAATTGTAATGCAATCCCTATTAAAGCTCCAATGTCAAACTTTAAAGATCTTGAAAAAACAATACTTCATTTTATATGGAATCAGAAAAAACCTCGAATAGCCAAGACATTACTCAAAAGTAAAAACAAAGCAAGAGGAATCATGCTACCAGACCTCAGATTATACTTGAAATCGATGGTGATCAAAACAGCATGATACTGGCACAAAAACAGAGGGTGGGTCATTGGTAGGATTACACCTGCGATGCACCTTACAAGGGTATATGTGAAACTTAGTAAATGTAGAATGTAAATGTCTTAACACAATAACTAAGAAAATGCCAGGAAGGCTATGTTAACCAGTGGGATAAAAATGTGTCAAATGGTCTATAAAACCAATGTATGGTACCCCATGATTGCAATAATGTACACAGCTATGATTTAATAAAAAAAAAATAAATAAATAAAATAGTATATTCAATATTATTTTTGAGAATCGTACAAAATAGATCATCTGGATGTTATACACCAAAACATTAATAAGTGGTTTTCTTCATGGAGGGAGGTAAGATTATGGGTGATTTCTATTTTTTTTCTGTTTTCTTTTTTTAATAATTTTTCCATAATGGAGGATAAAATTACTTTTGAAAAGATATAAGCAGTTGATAGTATATACCTTTGATACGATGTGATGAAAACAAAATCACATCTATGTGATCTTCCTCCACAAAACCCATTGAGATAAACATAATCAGTAAGAAAAACAGTAGGCTCAGTGCCCATAGCACAGTGGTTACGGCACCAGCCAGATACACCAACGGTGAAGGGTTCAAACCCTGCCTGGGACAGCTAAACAATTCCAACAAAAAAAATAGTCAGGCAGTGGGCGCCTGTAATCCCAGCTACTTGGGAGGCTGAGACAAGAGAATCGCTTAAGCCCAAGAGTTTAAGGTTGCTGTGAGCTGCAACGCCACAGCACTGTACTAAGGGTGACACAGTGAGACTCTGTCTCAGAAAAAGAAAAGAAAAAAAAGAAAAACATCAAATTCCAATAGAGGGGCTTCCTACAAAATACTTGACCAGTATTCCTCAAAACTGTCAAGCTCAAGCTCATCAAAAATAGGGAAAATCAAGAAGACCAACAAAACATGACTCCTAAATGTAATTAGTATCCCAGAATAGAAAAAGGACATTAGATAAAAACTAAGGATGGACATGAGTTAATAATAATGTACCAATATTGACTCATTAATTATAATAAATGTATTATATATGCTAATGTAAGACATTAGTAGGGGAAATGATCCACCATATATAGGACCTCTATATAATATAAATTTTTCTATAAATCTAAAACCGTGCTAAAAAACAGAGTCTATTTTAAAAAAAGAGATAAAGGGTCTGAGTTAAAATTTCCACTGTTATTCAGTTTCAGAGGATTCCAAATAAAAGGTTAGAATACTGTGTGTATGTGGAGAGAGAAAGATCAAATCAATAAAATACTAGGTGGGTTGTTTTTTCTTTTTAACATTATAAAAGGAGCTCCTTGCAATACATATGTAGGTGCAACTTTAATATATATAATATATATTGTGGAAATCTATATATATAGAACTTACCCATACAAAACAACTTCTATTTCTATGGAAATAGATGATATAAATAATTACAAGAAATAGAAATTACATAAATAAAATATATTACAATTTATCTTCCTATGCTGTAAGATATTGTGAGCTAACATTAAGCAGAACGTTTGTTACTCAGTAAACAAATTATGTATCCTTAATTTATTTTCTTACTAAAAGGTGACCACAGCACATCCTGTAGTCCCAGAGGGAGTCAAGGTAGAGAACAGAGAAAGTACTTGCTAAAATAATTTACTCTTCTTTCCTCAAAAGAGAAAAAAAGTCAGTGGTGGTGACCAATCCTGCAAAAGACTCCCTCCTGAGCCTGATGGAAGTTGGTTCCCCTAAATCCAAATAAACTGTAGTCCCTTATGAAGCCTGCTGAGGAGACCAAAGGGAAAAGGCATTCCACTTGTTAAATGTTTATTGTTTGAGCTTAGCAGCCAACTATAATAAGGGAGAGAGGAAGCTGTCTGCAAGCTGCAAGTAGATTTAGCTACTCAAATTCCATCAGTGTAAAATAGAACATTGAGGCTAAACCCTTAAAATTCACTAGGCGGTAGCTTGAGGGAGGTGGCAGTTGGAAATAAAAGCTTGGAGCCGCTAATATTTGGGTCAGTGAATTGAAAGCAGCTCAAGTCAACAAAGAACTAAAATTCTCAACACCGGGAAAATTATTGCTTCCTTTCATTCTAAGAATCACATCCCACCAGAGGAAAGGTACAAATCTCTTCACTTCTGTATCTCTTTTAAATTTGATCTAAGAATAATAAATACTTTTAGTTTTCCTCAAATCCAAATTACATCTATTAAACTGCAGGTGGATGGAATGACTGACTGACTCTAAGCATAACGTTTGCTCCCTTACCTTGCTTTTCACTGGATGTCTTCTAGCTGAGCCCCAGCAACTAAGCACACTGTGCCCTAGTTATCTCTTACTTTTCTAGGTGAATGTGTCCAGCACTTCTTTTACTGTGATAATGGTGCAATGTCTCTGGTCCATTATTTATAGGAATGTGCTTCAAACTTACTATAGGATTTTAGGTATAAGTGCTAAGTAAATAGAAAGTGCAAAAGTAGAATACACTTTAGACATCATGATGAAATAAGTCTATTTAAAAAGGTAAACATATATATGATGTATTATTTTCCCAATTCCCAGGACAATTTTGGTACAAACTAAAATAAAGTAATAATGAATTAGAGAAAATCTTGTTTTGGCATGAACTACATCTTTAATCTTCAAAAAAAAAAAAAAAAAAAGATATAAAGAATGAAGTTTAAGGCAAACGGTTTGACTGTCATGTAGATACAAACAAACCAAAAACCGTGCCTGCCCTCAGGAGTTCTGGGTTCAAGTACCAGTTCTGTTGCTAATTGACTGTCTTCTTGAGCAAAAAAGTTCCCCTCTCTGAACTCCAATTTTTCCAACTCTAACATGTTAACCTTGGACCTGACATTTTTCACAAGGTTGAGGATCAAGAACTTTCCATGAAATACATGTTGAATTAAAAATGGATTCATATAAAGTCTGATCAATGGTACATTTTAATCAATCATCTATTGAATAATATAATAGTTATCCTTTATCAAGGGCCTAAGATATCTGGAATGTATTAGAAGAGGCCCCTTATATTTGTTATCTATTGTAATCCTCATTTTAACCTCATTTTCATCCTCATTTTAACCAAGGGATATCAACCCTGAGTAGAAACAGGTTGTAAAGATAGTAGTAAATGACAACTCTGTGGTTTAAAACAGTTTGAATCTAAAGCCCATGTTCTTTCCACTAGCCTCTTGGAATTAATCTCACATTAATAGGAAATGAGGCACTCATAGCCATGAATTTTGTAGATGACTATATTTTAACTTTAAAAGGATATGTAAATATCCCTAAAAAATATAAAATGCACTTCCTTTTTTGCTTTAATTAGCTCACCAAAGTGGAAGCCTTTCTTCAACAACTTGGGATCGTAATTATGGATATAGATGTGGAAAGCTACTTTAAAGCTACTCACTGAGATGTACCTTGGGTATCTGGTTCTCTCCTTGTTAAGGCTGAGCTGTCTTGCTTAAACGCTGACAACTCTCATAGCCTCTGCCCTAGCTGCCCTACAGTCAGGAAATCAGATAACTCATGAGGTACAAAATAAATCTACCACAATAAGGCTCTGGGATAAGAGCTTGAAGGTGGCCCCCGCGAAATACATCATATAATTTAGATTTGCTATTTTCTTCTTTGCTTCCTTCTGGATTGTAGCTGTGGTCAGTAGGATGCGAATCCCTGGAGACAGACCTCAAATAAACAGAGCCTAACTAAAATACCTTCTTTCACAGCGTCACCTGATCACTTTAGATTTCAATTTACTAGATCTCATCTCACAGTTCTTAAAATGCAATCCCAGTATTAAATACATACCTTCTAAGACCTATGGTAGAGAAAACTCCCCAGGATACTTATATACAGTATTATATTTAGTTGTGTGATATCTGAAACACACGTATCAAACGTTCTCACAGAACGATCATGTAGTAATTATGGCAAAGTCAGTCTTAGACTATAAACCAAATGTTGGTGGCAAGGGCCAGATGCATTCGAGAAAAACTCTCTTGGGCCCAAATACAATCTCTTCTCAACACCTCATCTATCCTCCCTACCCACAGCCAGTAGAGGGAATGTGTAAATCCTCCCCTCTGTACATCAAGCACAACACTGAACACACTCATGTGTTCAACGTTGCCTCCTTCTCCCTGGTCGGGCACAAGGTACACTCCCTGTGAACAGGACTGTTTCTATCTCGTCTTGTGTGCTCTCCTCCCAGACCCTTGCATAGGACTGCCCATGTGGCTAGTGCTTCTAAAATGTGAATGAATGGAGTCTCATTCACTTATCCTTTACATGTTTAGTACTCCCTCTTCCTCCACCACCGCTCCTCCCCTGTCAGTTCCTAGGAGTGATGATGGTAAAACACTCCTCCCATGAGGTTGCTAAAATATCAGTATTAAACAGTAGTATAAAAGGCTGGGTTCCTATTTTAAAACTAAGGTCACAGTAAAGTTCCTAGGAAAATTTAATGCCTTTTTCTCATATGCTATTGATAAATGTAAGAGATATGCTTTTAACACACAGTGTTAGCTAATAAAAGTAACCTGCCCTCACTTTAATAGTCAAAATAGATAAATAATCTAAGTGTTAGAGTTTGCTTTGTACATTTTAACTATATTAATCACTTTTTAACTTTCTGAAACTGATGTGTCTATTTCGGTGTTAAAGATAGTACCATATGAACACTTGAAGCTTCTGTACATTCCTGTTTCAGACATTTATACGTCATTAAAGATTACTAAAACAGTCCTGGCCCACATTGGAGAATCCCTAGTCAGTTCATCATTTCATGCCTGGGTCCACCTGTGTAACACATCACCATCAATATGCTTAATTGATAAACAATTTTCTTAATACCTGTTAACTTTGGATTTTTTCCAGTTGCCTTTTTTGATACCCAAATCCACATATGATTCAGAGAGTTCTGTATTTAATTCTCCCTCTGAGTCGCTTGGAAGTACTCCTAGTTTTGCAGCAGATTCATAGAGAGAAATTTCATCTTTGAGTTCAGTTAGTTCTTCCTGTAACAAAATCATCAAAAATAATTTTCATTATTCTGTATGAAGAAATCAATCATTCAATGTTTCAAAATCTGTTTTGATGATCAATATAAGACACAAAACTGTCTTCAAATGCTTCATTAGTATGTTATATAAATAATTTTATAAAGTCTAGCATGAATCTTCAAGCAAACAGAATGAACAAAAGAATAAGAACAAAGGCAAGGAGTTTCTCTCACAAGTTCCTCTCTCACATTTTGTCCTCCATGAAAAGTGTCCTTGAGCTGAAGTGCTGATGGAAACATTTTTAGCTTACTAGAATAGATGACAAAGTGGACGGTTTGACAAGAATGTGTTATTCTTTAGTCTGCTAATAGTGAAAAGGCAAAATACCTCTTTCTTTGGAGGTAATGCTAGAACTCTTCTCCAGTCCTTTCTTCTCTCTCCAGGGGAAAATATAAGCAGAACTGGAGGAGGACGTGAGAGAACTGCAGTGATTTTTTGTTCCCCACACCTGTGGATGAACTGACCTCTGGATACACCATGTGGACGGGCGCAGGCAGACTGGTAGGAGAGGCATGGCCCTGGCTCTGCAGCTACACAGACCTGGCTGTGACTCCCCAGCCATGTGGGTGAGGCTGTGAACAACTCCCACGGGCTGGTTTGAAGATGGCCCAACTGCCATTCTCAGACAGAGAAACCCAAGATTCAGAAAGGTGATGTAACCACTGCCCAGTTCAGTGGCCCACAGAGTCTCTTCCAAGTGGCAGCACTCACATGTAAAGCCTGGTTCATGTTTTCGCTCATGGCATGTGCCTTCTGTGCTTGCTGCAGCTGGAGCTGGAGCTGGGCCACCTCTTGGATCGAGCCTGTGGAGGAAAAAAATTACAGAATACACTAAACATAAAGGGAAAGAGTACTTGAGATCCACAGAAGAATGTGAATCCACTGAGGCTGCAAACAGGAAAGTTCTACTTTACCACCACGATCACTTTAGGGGTATAAAAGTACAGGGCCTGCAGGACCCAGAAGGCACGGGTCTGTCTCAGACATTTCCAAGACTTAGTATGGCTCCCATATGTTCTTAGGAAGTTGAAGGCATGGGCTACTGTGACCTTCTTATTAAACAAATCAGCCACATCTACAAACCATAATACTCCAGAAGTTCTTTCTTTTTTTCATTTTTTTTTTTTTTTTTTTTATTGTTGGGGATTCATTGAGGGTACAATAAGCCAGGTTACACTGATTGCGTTTTTTAGGTAAAGTCCCTCTTGCAATCATGTCTTGCCCCCACAAGGTGTGGCACACACCAAGGCCCCATCCCCCTCCCTCTTTCCCTCTTTCTGCTTTTCTTCCCCCCCCCCATAACCTTAATTGTCATTAATTGTTCTCATATCAAAATTGAGTACATAGGATTCATGCTTCTCCATTCTTGTGATGCTTCACTAAGAATAATGTCTTCCACTTCCATCCAGGTTAATACAAAGAATGTAAAGTCTCCATTTTTTTTAATAGCTGAGCAGTATTCCATGATATACATATACCACAGCTTGTTAATCCATTCCTGGGTTGGTGGGCATTTAGGCTGTTTCCACATTTTGGTGATTGTAAATTGAGCTGCAATAAACAGTCTAGTACAAGTGTCCTTATGATAAAAGGATTTTTTTCCTTCTGGGTAGATGTCCAGTAATGGGATTGCAGGATCAAACGGGAGGTCTACCTTGAGTGCTTTGAGGTTTCTCCATACTTCCTTCCAGAGAAGTTGTACTAGTTTGCAGTCCCACTAGCAGTGTATAAGTGTTCCCTTTTCTCCACATCCGTGCCAGCATCTGCAGTCTTGAGATTTTGTGATGTGGGCCATTCTCACAGGGTGGTTTTGATTTGCATTTTTCTAATATATAGGGATGATGAACATTTTTTTCATATGTTTGTTAGCCATTCGTCTGTCTTCTTTAGAGAAGGGTCTATTCATGTCTCTCGCCCATTGATATATGGGATTGTTGGCTTTTTCATGTGGATTGCGTTCTCTATAGATCCTAGTTATCAAGCTTTTGTCTGATTCAAAATATGCAAATATCCTTTCCCATTGTGTAGGTTGTCTCTTTGCTTTGATTGTTGTCTCCTTAGCTGTCATCAGCTTTTCAGTTTAATGAAGCCCCATTTGTTTATTATTGCTGTTGTTGCTATTGCCATGGCAGTCTTCTTCATGAAGTCTTTCCCCAGGCCAATATCGTCCAGTGTTTTTCCTATGCTTTCTTTGAGGATTTTTATTGTTTCATGCCTTAAATTTAAGACCTTTATCCATCTTGAATCAATTTTTGTGAGTGGGGAAAGGTGTGGGGCCAGTTTCAGTCTTTTACATGTGGATATCCAGTTCTCCCAACACCATTTGTTGAATAGGGAGTCTTTCTCCCATAGTCACGGAGAATTCTTAATGTCTGGCATCACTGTAATATTACTAGGCATGGAAAGAAGCCAACACTACACCCATAACCAGGAAAAATGAATGAAACAGAAACGCCCCCAGAACATTAGAGATGATAGAATAGAAAATTATCTTTCAATAGCTATTAAAACAATGTTCCCTGTATCCCAGAAAAACGTGAAGAGACAAATATACAGAAATAAGATCCAAATGCACATTCAAGTGATGAAAACATAATAAATGAATCAAAAGACAAACTGAATGAAATGAAGATCAAGTGAGATAACTGGAAAAAAAACAAGTCAGGACTTGAAGATATAGCAATAGCCACCATCCAGTGAAGCGCAAAGAGAAAGGGGAAGAGGGAAGAAATAAAGAAAAAAGGAGCAGGTACCCAGAGACCGCGCCACATACTATGTAAGTGGAGTTCCACAGGAAAGAAGAAGAAGAAGAAAAAAAAAGATAAGACTGAAAGTTTTAGAAATTTGATCAAAACTATACCCCTACAGCTTCAAGAAATTCAAACTCCAAGCAGAATATGCATAAAGAAATATCATACAAGGCATATCATAATTACTAAAAACCAGTGATAAAATTTAAAAAATTTTAAGATTTTCTTTAATTGACAAATAACTACATATATACGAAAACATCTTAGTTTGAGAAAAAGACAAAGTACAGAAATGAAGACTATTTCTCATCAAGAACTGTGTAATAGAGAAAATAGTAAGACATTGTTAGAATATTTAAAAAAACATACCAAGAACTCTACCTGAGGAAGTATCTTTCAAAATTTAAGGGGAAATACAGATTGTTAAAAACTAAAGCCAGCAGACACATATTGAGTGTAATACCAGACAAAAATCTAAAGGCAAGGAAGAGGACCAAGTTTTGAAAATCCTTTAAAAAATACATCTGTTTAAAGGATAACTGACTACTAAAGGAAGAATAATGACAATGTATCATGGGACTTACAGCATACATAGAGCTAAAATATCAACAAGGCAAAATAAAAAACGAAAGAGCCATACAAATTAGAAAGGAAAAAGGACAACTTCATTCAAACATGACTACAGAAGATCCCAACCAAATTACAAAGCTACCAGAATGAGTTTTACAAGATTACAGGATACAAATTCACAAAAAGCAGTTTTATACCAGATACTGAAATGTTTTAAGTACTATTTGATAGCATCAAAAATATTAAATTCTTAAAAATTTAACAAATGTGTGCAAAACATATGAGAGAAATCTTAATTTTTTTTTTTTTTTTTTGAGATGGAGTCTCACTTTGTCACCCTCAGAAGAGTACCATGTCATCATAGTTCACAGCAACCTCCAACTCTTGGGCTCAAGTGATTCTCTTGCCTCAGCCTCCCAAGTAGCTGGGACTACAGGTGCCCACCACCCACAACACACAGCTATTTTTAGAGATGAGGTCTCACTCTGGCTCAGGCTGGTCTCCAATCAGTGAGCTCAGGCAATCCACCAGCCTCGGCCATTCAGAGTATTAGGAGAAATCTTAATTTTTGAAAAGATATCCCACTTCTTATGTGTCAATTCTCCTCAAATTTATCTATAAATCCAATGTTATCCCAAACAAAAGCCCAACAATTTTTCTTTTTTTTTTTTTTTTTTTTTTTTTGCTTGTTAACAATGCAGAGCTTTGGGTTACATCCACGTCCTACTGAACTGGAACCTGAACTTTAACAAGGTCTCCAGGTGGTTCATGAGCACACTTAAGTGTGACAAATGCTGTCCCCAAAGCATGGCAGGGACTGAACATAGTCTCCAGTGGGGTGTAGGTTCTTATCATCCAACAATTTTTCTTAAGAAGTCAAAAAAGTTGATTCTAACTTTGTAAGGAAATTTCAAAAGGTCCTAGGATACTCATAATTTCAAAAAAGAAAAGGTAGAGGCTCAGCGCCCATAGCTCAGTGAGTAGGACGCCAGCCACATACACTGAAGCTGGCGGGTTCAAGCCTGGCCCGAGCCTGCTAAACTACAATGACAACCGCAACCAAAATAGCCAGGTTGTGGCGGGTGCCTGTAGTCCCAGTTACTTAGGAGGCCGAGGCAAGAGAATCGCTTAAACCCAAAAGTTTGAGGTTGCTGTGATCTGTAACGCCACAGCAATCTATCCAGGGCGACATATTTAGACTATGTCTTTAAATTAAAAAAAAAAAAAAAAAAAAAAAAGGTAGCAATAGTCATAGCTCCCAACTTCAAGACTTACTGTGATACTGACTTAGGATAAAGATACAGATTAATAGAATATAAGAGAACCCATTAAGAAACGTACAAATCAGGCAGCGCCTGTGGCTCAGAGGAGTAGGGCACCTGCCCCATATACCGGAGGTGGCGGGTTCAAACCTGACCCCAGCCAAAAACTGCAAAAAAAAAACTACAAATCTAAGTTCGTTTTTTACAAAGGTGCCAAGGTAATTTACCAGGGAAAGGACAATCTTTCCAGCAAAAGTACTGGAATAATGAAATAAACATGAGGGGAAAAAAATGAACATCCTCCTTATAGTTGTAAAATAACTCAAAATTAGAGACAAATTATTACTCAAAAAATAATAAAACTTCTAGGAGACAACACAAAGCCTTTCTGCTCTTGATTGAGGCAAAGATTTCTTAGGGTGCAAACAGCTTGTATATAACAGAAAATACTGATGGATTAAATTTCATGAAAATTGGTAACTTTTGCTCTTCAACAGAAAAATGGAACACTGAGACACAGACTAAAGTAAAAAATATGTGCAAGACATATCTGATAAGGGTTCTGAATGCAGAATATACTATGTACATTTAAAAAAAGTCTTAGAGCCTAATTTCCAAAGTTAGCACAAGAATTGAATAGGAATCTTAAACCAAAGAAGATACGTAATGTTAAGTGCAGGAAAAGATGTACATCATCACGAGTAATTAGGAAAATGCCCATTACAAGCACAATGAGAGAATACTACTTACCCACGAGGAAGGCTGAATTTTTAAGTGACTACACTAAACATTAGTGTATTAGCAAGAATATGAAATAACTGGCTCTCTCAGACATTGGAAATGCAAAATGGTAAAAGTGGTACTGGTATTAAAGTGGTCTGGCAGGTTCTTAAATGCACACCATACACCCAGCACACACCACTCCTAGATATTAGCCCAAGAGAAAAGAAATCCTACGATCACACAAAAATCTGTGCTTGTAGGTTCACAGCAGCTTTATTCACAACAGCCAAAAACTGGAAAAAAGGAAAATATGTATCCATCAACTGCTAAATAGATAAACAATTTGTTAAATACCCATACAATGGAGTAATTCTCAGCAATAAAATGGAATAAATTACCAATACCAATATGCTACAACACAGATGCATCTCAAAAGCACTGTGCCAGTGAAAGAAACTAGACCCAAAAGATTTCATGCTGTTTAATTCTCCTAATATGAAACTCTAGAAGAGACAAAGATAAAATATGTAGACAGTGGTTCCCTGGGTGAACCACTGGATTCTGCCCCACTCTCATGTTGAAATCTGATCCCCAGGGTAGGAGGTGAGACCTAGTGGGAGGGGTCTGAGTCACAGGGGCAGAGGACCACATGAACAACAGGCTGGCACTCTCCTCTCAGTGACGAGTGCGCACTCTGGGCTCCCAAGAGAAAAAGAGCCTGCTATCTCCTCCCCCTCTCCTCACCATGGGATACCTGCTCTTTTTTACCTTGTGCCACAAGTGGATGCTTCCTGCGGCCATCACCAGAAGGAGGTCCTCGTACCATGCTTCCTATTCAGCGTGTACAGCCTGTGAACCAGTAAGCCTCTTTTCTTTATAAGTCACCCAGCCTCGGACTGGAGGTGGGGGTGGAGGGAGATGTGACAGCCAATGGGCATGAGGACACTTTCGGGGGATTTGGAAAATGTCTTATATCCTCATAGTGGTACAGTGGTAGTAGTCACACAACTATTTGTTAAGACTCAGTTTAAACTAGTGAATGTTGTTTGTGCATTATACATCAATAAAAGTGATTTAAGAAAATAAAAATGAGCAGAAGATATATCTATCCAAGTACCTCTCCATTCTCCTATTCTTCCCAAGCTAGGTTTTATGGTAAGTTGCTGGCACTACTGTGCTGAAAACCACCCCAAAAAGCATCAAACTCCTTTTACTCTGATTCCATATTAATGAAATAACCTTGGAACAATTGCCTTAAGAACCCCAATTAAGTTCCAGAGGATAGGTAGCAACTACAGGAACACAGGGAATTACATGGCCTTTGGGGGTATACAACATTGTAAAGGTATACAACAACACACCTTGAAACGGCCAGGCTATTTATGTTTGTTGGGAAGATCCTATTTGCCCCTGAATGGTGCTGAAAAAGCACTGTCAAGTTCTCACTCCTGCCAGAGTATTTATTGCAGCCCTATTCACAATTGCTAAGTCACGGAAAAAACCCAAGTGCCCATCGATCCACGAATGGATTAATAAATTGTGGTATATGTACACCATGGAATATTATGCAGCCTTAAAGAAAGATGGAGACTTTATCTCTTTCATGTTTACATGGATGGAGCTGAAACATATTCTTCTTAGTAAAGTATCTCAAGAATGGAAGAAAAAGTATCTAATGTACTCAGTCCTACTATGAAACTAATTTATGGCTTTCATATGAAAGCTATAACCCAGTTATAACCTAAGAATATGAGGAAAAGGGAGAGGGAGGGGAGGGAGAAGGGAGGATGGGCAGAGGGAGGGTGATTGGTGGGATTACACCTGCAGTGCATCTTACAAGGGTACATGTGAAACTTAGTAAATGTAGAATATAAATGTCTTAACACAATAACTAAGAAAATGCCAGGAAGGCTATGTTAACC
>CAUYPK010014961.1:0-20629 GCA_963574355.1 Loris lydekkerianus
GCTAAGGCAGTTCTTAGTAATAAAAATAAAGCTAGGGGCATCAGCATACCAGATTTTAGTCTGTACTACAAAACCATAGTGGTCAAGACAGCATGGTACTGGCACAAAAATAGAGACATAGACACTTGGTATCATATAGAAAATCAAAAAATGAAACTAACATCTTACAACCACCTAATCTTCAATAAACCAAACAAGAACATACTTTGGGGGAAAGACTCCCTATTCAATAAATGGTGTTGGGAGAACTGGATATCCACATGTAAAAGACTGAAACTGGACCCACACCTTTCTTGACTCACAAAAATTGATTCAAGATGGATAAAGGACTTAAATTTAAGGCATGAAACAATAAAAATCCTCAAAGAAAGCAGAGGAAAAACACTGGAAGATACTGGCCTGGGGGAAGACTTCATGAAGAAGACTGCCATGGCAATGGCAACAACAACAAAAAATAAACAAATGGGACTTCATTAAACTGAAAAGCTTCTGTACAGCCAAGAAGACAACAACCAAAGCAAGGAAACAACCTACACAATGGGAAAGGATATTTGCATATTTTGAATCAGACAAAAGCTTGATAACTAGGATCTATAGAGAACTCAAATTAATCCACATGAAAAAAGCCAAAAATCCCATATATCAATGGGCAAGAGACATGAATAGAAACTTCTCTAAAGATGACAGATGAATGGCTAACAAACATATGAAAAAATGTTCATCATCCCTATCTATTAGAGAAATGCAAATCAAAACCACCCTGAGATACCATCTAACACCAGCGAGAATGGCCCACATCACAAAATCTCAAAACGGCAGATGCTGGTGTGGATGTGGAGAGAAGGGAACACTTTTACACTGCTGGTGGGACTGCAAACTAGTACAACCTTTCTGGAAGGACATATGGAGCAACCTCAAAGCACTCAAGCTAGACCTCCCATTTGATCCTGCAATACCATTACTGGGCATCTACCCAGAAGGAAAAAAAAAAGCCTTTTATCATAAGGACACTTGTACTAGACTGTTTATTGCAGCTCAATTTACAGTCGCCAAAATGTGGAAACAACCTAAATGCCCACCAACCCAGGAATGGATTAACAAGCTGTGGTATATGTATACATGGAATACTTTTCAGCTATTAAAAAGAAATGGAGACTTTACATCTTTTTTATTAACCTGGATGGAAGTGAAAGACATTATTCTTAGTAAAGCATCACAAGAATGGAGAAGCATGAATCCTATGTACTCAATTTTGATATGAGGAGAATTACTGACAATTAAGGTCATGGGGGAGGGAAGGAAAAACAGAGAGAGGGAAGGAGAGAGAGGGATGGGACGTGTGTGCCACACCTTCTGGGGGCAAGACATGATTGCAAGAGGGACTTTACCTAACAAATGCAATCAGTGTAACCTGGCTTATTGTACCCTCAATGAATCCCCAACAATTAAAAAAAAAAAAAAATCAGAAAAAAATAATTAAAAAAAAAAAAAAAAAAGAAGGTTGAGGGTGGATGACCATTCTCTTCTGGCTTGGAAAATTTTCAGTTGAAAAGTCTGCTATCATCCTAATGGCTCTGCCCCTGTAGGTCAGTTGGGGCTCACTCCTGGCTGCTTGCAGAATTTTCTCTTTCATCTTGATTTTGGACAGATTCATTATAATGTGTCTTGGAGAAGCTGTTTGAGTTGAGATGACCCAGGCTTCAATATCTGACTTAAAGGAGTGTGTTGGAATCTTTAGTAAAACTTGGGAAGTTTTCATTTATGATAGTCTCCTATAGGGCTTCCACTCCTTTGGGGGCAATGTTCTTCTTGTTCAGGGATCCTTATTATTTTTATGTTTGAATGCTTCATGAAGAGTTGTAGTTCTCTAAGCGACTCTTCTGATTTCTCTCTCTTCTTTTCTGCCTTTTTAACTACCTGGATTAACTTGAAAACTTTATCCTCTATCTCTGAAGTTCTTTATTCTCCGTAGTCTCCATATTCTTTCTACTGCATCTTTACATTTCGCTGATTGTCTCCATTTGCTTAAGCTCCGCTATATCCTTTCTATATTCTATATATCGGTCATCTACCTTTTGGTTCTGTCTTTTAATTTTTTCATCCATTCCCTTTATTATCTTTGTCATCCATATTTTAAATTCCCTTTCTCTCAAATCCATTAATTTTTTTATAGGTGGAGTCTTCTGTAGTAGGTGCCTCATGGTCCTTTGGGGGGACTTGCTCTGTTTTGATTTTTCATGTTGCCTGAATTTTTCTGTTGGTTTCTCCTCATGTGTTCCTTCTTCTTGTTCACCTCCATGTCCTCCTTTTTCCTTTTCACTTTCTCCTTTACTTCAAATTACCTTGTTTCAGAGCTTAGTCCGGGGTCCACAAACTTTTTAAACATGGGGCCAATTCACTGTCCCTCAGACCATTGGAGAGCCGGACTATAGTTAAAAAAAAAAAAAAACAAAAACAACTATGAACAAATTCCTATGCACACTGCACATTTCTTATTTTGAAGTAAAAAAGCAAAATGGGAACAAATATAATCACACCGCCTCATGTGGCCTGCGGGCCGCAGTTTGAGGACCCCTGTTGGAGTAGTCTCTTGGTATAAGGCCAAAAGGAAGAGAAGGGTAAAGAGCAAGCAGGGAGAAATAAGAGGAGAAGCAAAAAGAAAGAGAAAAAGAAAAAAGGAAGGGGCATGAAAGAAAAGAGTTGAAGAACAGGAGAGAGGAGGACAGGAAGAGAGAATGAGAGTGATAGCAGAAATAGTATTGATCAGCATGGTGCTAAGGCCACATCTGTAACTCAGGAATTTTGGGGGGCTGGTTTGCATGGGTTCCTCGAACTCAGGAGCTCCTTACCAGCCTTATAAAGCCAGATTCTTCCTCTGCCAAAAATAGGAAGAGAAAGAAAAGAATAAAAAAAGAAAAGAAGGAAAAAATAAATAAAAATGAAAAAGAAATAGAATTCTGCAGTATGTACTTGCCAGTACTATCTTCCCAGGACCAAAGGTAGAAGGACTCCCTTGACCATGATCTCTTGGCCTCTTTGAGCCAGACTACTACAGTGACCTCCTCATTGGACCACAGCCATGCCACACCAGAAACCAGTGGAAAAGAAAAAAAAGAAAAATAATAATAAATTTAAAAACTAATGAAATAAGAATAAAGAAAATTAAAAATGCAGTTGTGTCAAATAATGGAGAGAGGGGGTAGTAGAAAAAGGAAATTAAGAAGAAAGACCAACAGAAAAGAGGGGCTATCTTAGCTGTTGTACAAGTGATTTATGTGGGAAATAAGAGAAAAGTAGAAGAGTCTCTATCAAAAGAGAGAATGGAGAGGAGTGAAATAGAATAAGTGAGGCTAAAATACAGTAACCAAAATACAGGAGCCCTTGCTTTTGATGAATTTAAAAATGGAAGTTAAAAATAGAACCAGCCAAACAAATGAGCAAAAATAAAACACAGCAAAAAAAAAAACAAAACAAAACAAAACAAACAACAACAACAACAACAACAAAAAAGAGCTCAAGTAGCCAAAAATAGCAGCAACATCAGCAACAGAGGAAAGAAGAAAGACAAAAAAAAAAAAAAAAATTCTGTCTACATATATAGTGTAAGGGACCCACTTTAATAGGAATATATATGTTGCAATATATTTCTGGGACATCAAGTGGTGCTGAAACCTAGTTCCCAGGCATGTTTCTGTTTTCTACCTTAGTTGCCTTTGGTGATCACCTGATTGTTTTTTTGGCATTCAGACCCCACCCATCTGGGATCTTAAAGCTCTCCAGAATCCTTGGAGTCAGGTCTCACAGTCCCCCCTCACAATAGTTCCCATGTGGTGCAGGCGCCACTCAGCCTGTCCTAAGAGTGGAGTTCTAATCCCTGCAGGCGGAACAAAGACAGCCATGCTTTAAGCCCTTGCTGAGAGGACCACCCTCACAACCCTCTCACAACTTCCCACAATGGTGGCCCTCTGGCAGCCAGGACCTTCCCAGAATGGGTGCCCCAACACCAAACTGATGGCAAATCTATTCCAACTGGTATTCAAATCTGGCTGCTGTATACTGTTTGAGTCTGTCTACTCTTTCAAGTTTTCCACTCAATGTGCAACTTCTCCCAAGACAAAAATGGCAGAAAGGCTTCCTTCCATTCCTGGACCTCCATGTGGGGGCTGGCATTCCACCCAGCTCCATATCACTTGGCTACTGCATCAGAAGTCCACTATGGATCACATACTGTCTCCTGGTTACACACCACCACCTCATTGTGCTTGCTGAACTACCGACTCCGGGTAAGGCTCCCACACCAGGTATGGCTGGGTTCTTTTTTTTTCCCCACAGTTGTACTAGGAGAGCTCAGCTGAATGCTCTTTCTGGTCCACTATCTTGCTCCACCCTCTCTCACTGTGGTTTTAATTTCCATTATCCTGATGTTCAGTATTTTTTTCATATGTTTATACACCATTTATCTTCTTTTGGAAAGCTTTTATTTATGTCTTTTACTTACTTTTTAATGAGGTTGTTTGGTTTGTTCTTGCTGATTTGCTTGAGTTCTTTGTAGATTGCTATTAGCCCTTTATTAAATATATAGGTTGTGAATATTTTCTCCCATTCTGTAGGTTGTATATTTTCTCTGTTGATTATTTCTTTAGCTGTGCAGAATGTTTTTAGTTTAGTTGAGTCTTATTCATTTTGTTGTTGCTGTGATTGCCATTGTAGTCTTCATAAATTGTTTGTCTAGGCCATTATCTAGAAGAGTTTGTCCTATGTTTTATTCTAGAATTCTTATAGTTTCATGCCTCACATTTAAGTCTTTTATCCATCTTGAACTAATTTTTGTGAGTAGTAAGAGATAGGGGTCCTGTTTCATTCTTCTGCCTTTGGCTATTCAATTTTCCCAGCACCATCTATTGAGTAGGGCTTCTTTTCCCCAGTGTATATTGTTGTCTGTTTTGTCAAAGATCAGTTGGCTGTTTGTGGATTGTTTTATATCTGAGTTTTCTGTTCTGTTCCATTGGTCTATGTCCCTATTTTTGTGCCAATACCATGTTATTTTGGTTACTGTAGCCTTGTGGTACAGTTTGAAGACTGGCAAGATGCCCCCAGATTTGTTCTTTGTGCTTAAGATTGCTTTGGCTATTTGGGTTCTTTTCTGATTCCAAATTAAGTGTAGGATTACTTTTTCTAGATCTGTGATGTATGATGTTGGTATTTTGATGGGGATTTCATTGAATCTGTAAATCACTTTGGGTATTATGGACATTTTAACAATGTTGATTATACTAATACATGAGATTATGATTTTCCACATGTATGTGTCATCTGAGATGTCTCCTTAATGTTTTTAGTTCTCTCTGTAGAGATATTTTTTACCTCCTAGGTATAAAAGTATTAACTATAGTTCTACGTGTTTTATTTTCTTTGTAACTGTTGTGAATGGTATTGAGTCTTTGATTTGACTCTCAGCTTGACTATTATGGGTATATAGGAATGCTACTAATTTGTTGTACATTGATTTTGTGACCTGAGATTTTGCTGAATTCATTTATCAATTCTAGGTGTCTCTTGGTGGAATCTGTGGGATTTTCTACATGTAAGATCATATATCATCAGCAAAAGTGATAGTTTAATGTTTTCTTTCCCAATATGCATATCCTTTATTTCTTTCTCTTGCCTGATTGCTCTGCCTAAGACTTCAAAATCTTCCAACAAAATAAGCCATGGACCAGATGGGCTCACAGCTGAACTTTATCAGATCTACAAAGAAGAGCTGGTACCCATACTGCAGAAATTATTCCATAACATACAGAAGCAGGAAATTCTCCCCAGTTCATTCTATGAAGCCAGTATCACCTTGATACCAAACATAGAAAAAGAAGACTACAGACCAATATCTCTTATGAATATAGATGCAAAACTCCTCAATAAAATAGTAGTAAACCAAATTCAGTCGTACATCAAAAAAAATAATTGACCATGACAAAGTGGGATTCATCCCAGGGATATAAACATATATAAATCAACATATATTTATATTTGTTGTTATCAACATATATAAATCAACAAAAGTGATTCATCACATAAAGAGAAGTAAAAACAAAGACTATGTTATTAACTCAATAGATGCACACAAAGCATTCAGCAAAATTCAGCACCCTTTCATGAGGCATAGAAAGAACAGATCTCAAAATTATTAAAGCTATATATGATAAATCCACAGTGAACATTGTACTGAGTGGGGAAAAGTTGAATTGAGTGCCCATTGTCACCAATCCTATTCAACATAGTCCTGGAAGTCCTAGAAAGAAATATTTCATGGAAATAATAAAATACTATTTGTAAAACAGGAAATAATTGCTTAATGTTTAGTATGTGTTGATTTTATAGTACAGCTGTCAGAGTTTTAGAACTATTCATATACATATATACACATGTGCATATATGTGTTAATATTCCCTTTCTCCCTTATGAAGATATTTCATTAATACTATAGTTTTAAAGAGATTCATTTTCATACTTTTTGAGATTTTCACATTTTATCATTAGGATTTTTATGGTTTTCCTCCAAAGGACAATTAATAAAATTTAACAAAACTTATTTTTAGTTAAAGAAGATATGTTTATCAAACAAATAAGTAGTGTCTTCTATTCGATTTTAACCATAAGCAGAATCTCTCTTCCCTTGGGTGAATATCTGTCACTATTATATGTTCATTCCTAATACCTGATAAATGGCAGAGAGAGATAAAGAACTTTTTTTTTTTTTTTCTCCAGGAATTTTATACCTTTGGAAGAATATTGGGACAAGGGAGCTTTGGACTAGTACTTGAAGTTACAGACAGGGAAACCAAAACTAAGTGGGCAATTAAAAAAGTGAACAAAGAAAAGGTAAGGCTTCTTAGCAGCATCATACTGAGGGTACAACACCAGCCCAGGTGGGTGTGGGTTGTACAGCCTTTCATACTAACACAAGCTGCCTCTGATCCTGAGGGCCAGTCCCTCTGCTGATGCCCTAGGGAAATGTGTGCATTTCTCTAGCCTCCTGAGAAGGGACTACTTCTTAAACTCAAGTAGGCAAATGCTGTGTGGAAAAAGCATATGGAAGGATAAACGTGATCATTATAAACAAATGTAGGTGAATTTTACCAGAGTGAGCTGAAGGTAAAGGCTGATTCTCAGTATGTGCAGGTCTTCGGCCATGGGATAAATGTCTTGGCTAGAAGTTACTCTCTCTTGATGTTCTGACACTCTTTTCTCCTATCTCCTTTCATTTCCTCATTGTTAGCTAATTCTTGGTTTATTCATCCTACTTCCTTTTCAGCTTGTACGACTTTTTCTGCTATCTCCTACTATATTGTTTACTTTTACATATGCACAGTATCCATTGTATTCCTTTTCCTCTTGGAGTGGAGAACGACTGGGCTTCTCTTGAAGGTAGAGGCTAAAACCTCAAGACTTTACACCTGATTAATTCATCAACTTTTAAAATTTCTGTGCCTGAGAAAAAACAAAGCAACATTGTGGTATTTTTTTTGGATTTTTTATAATAAATATTTATCACTGAAATAGTAGGTTTTTATATATTCTTTGAAACAAACTATAGCAAATTACATATAATTTCTCCCTGAAGTTTAGAGAGATAACTAATCTTAATAAAGGAACTAAGAACCATTCTAGAAATCCTTAGAATTCTTTAGAATTTTAGGTAGCATCCCAAGTGCTACCTAGCATGCTATTTTCTTTACTCTTTTAATAATAGATAGGGTTAGGGATTTGGTTGTAGGGTTATGTAAACAGGATACCTGCTTGCAAATTTAGTAATGAATAATCTTTCACATGCATTCACACACATATTGTTAGTGAGAATTTATAGGACACTAAAATAGTAAAATAAAAGTATATAGTCAGTATATGAATTGAACTGTAAGTTATTGCACTCTATACAGGTCAAGCCATTTGGGGAAGGAGTTGAAATAGAATTGAGATGGATATTGGGAGAAATTATAGTAACTTTCCATGTCTAGATAAGAATTTACTCCTTACAGTCACTATTTCTCTTGACTCTAGGTCAGTGGTTCTCAACCTTCCAAATGCCATGGCCCTTTAATACAGTTCCTGTGGGTTGGGACCCACAGGTTGAGAACCTCTGCTCTAGGTTAACCTTTAAATGTGACTTTCATCCTACATGGGAGGGACATAGAGGGTGGGCAGTATCCTGTCCAGTCCTGATATGCTAAATGTTAAAGAGCAAATGTAATTGGAAGCTGGAGTGACTGTAGGTAAAATATGAACTAGGTAAAGTTTGCCATAAGATCAATACCTTTCCATTTGTTTTTTGTTTGTTTGTTCTTTTGAGACAGAGTCTCACTATGTCACCTGCAGTGGAGTGCAGTGATGTCACAGCTCACAGCAACCTCAAACTCTTGGGCTTAAGTGATTCTTTTGCCTCAGCCTCCCATGTAGCTGGGACTATAGGCGCCTGCCACAATGCTCAGCTATTTTGTTGTTGTTGTTGTAGTTGACATTGTTGTTTGGCAGGCCCGGGCTGAGTTCCAACTCGCCAGCCCCGACACTCTAACCGCTATGCTATAGGCATCGAGCTCCCTTTCCACCTCTTTAAGAACCGTTATATACTTTCTCAAACTGGGTGGAGGGATGTGTGGAGGAGTAGAACCTTTGTTATTCCTTTCAGCAATATTTTTTATGTGAAAATAAGACCCATAAATGAGGAAAATGCTTGTCTTCATATGATGGCAATTTTACTGTCAATAGGGCTAATGATTTGTGGGTGGTGGTAATTGTGAGGGTAGAGAAAGCTCTTCTAGAATTTTTAGATGGCATTGTAGATAGTCAGTTACCTACACCCTAAATGAAGTCCTTGTGCTCCCTAGAGTGTTACTTACTTTATCTTTTGCTGTCTGTATGGTATTTTTTGTTAGGAGATAAAGCTGGGGTTAGGTTGGTCTGAAGACAAGATCTCTCTCTCTTCCTGTCTCTCTCTCTGTCCTTCCTTCGATTAACTAAGGGGCCCAGGAAGTAACGTGATGCATGGCTGAGTACAGTACAGTACATATACATGCATACACACACACACACACACACACACATATATATACACTCCTGATCGCTATATATCAGATCAAATCAAAATAAGACAACAAAGAAAATATTTTGTTTTTATCTTCTCTAGTTGATGTCTCTGGACATATATTTTATTTTACAACATCAAAGAATCAACATAATTTTAAAGGATATATCAAAACATATTAAAAATTAGAATAATTTTATAAGAGGATAAATACCATGTTGTAGCTAAGTTAAAAACACAGATGTGGCTCAAGGCTGAATTATATGTAACTTAAGTTGGACAAAGGAGAGAAGGGTCATAATTAATTTATTCAGATCATGGGAATAAATAGCATGATATTATTTGAAAAAGAAACTTGAAAAATGTAGGAAAAATATGAAATAACTGACATATATTGAGGAATGTAGGAGTGACTTTCATATGTGAAATCTGTGTTTCTTCACTGATTAAGGCTGGAAGCTCTGCTGTTAAGTTACTTGAACGAGAGGTGAACATCCTAAAAAGTGTAAAACATGAACACATTATACATCTGGAACAAGTATTTGAGACACCAAAGGTAAAGCTCTTTTAGGTGCTGTATTTTCAAAGTTGTTATTACAAAATCAATATTATTATATTCTGAAATCATCCCTTTGGGGCAGTTGCCCATGTCCCTGGCATGAGTCTGTTATTAGAGATTGATAAGAACATTTTGGAGAACTTTTATTATTGTCTGTGTACTTAACGACTATGAAGATTAGATTGATATTTTCAGTAATATGTTCTGTGTGGCATGTTGAAACCTAATGTTTAAAATAGAAACAACTTCATATGCAATGGAATAGTGATTAGAGCTCTCTTAGAGATAGCCTTCCTTTAGGTCTGGTCCTTCATTTCTCCATTAGCATCTCTTGGAATATTGTCATAATTTTGCAAGGTCAGCTTCATATTCAAATTGATAGGGATATATTTGGCATGGCAATGTGAAGAAGATATTTTGTCATCTGTGTCTTACTGCTGAGTTCTGTCTTCTTATTTCCTTAGATAGTATCATTCCTCTCTTTAAATGCCTATAATTTTCATTTAGAATTGTTCAGAAGCCTGGATTATTTGCCATTCTGCCTCCAGATTGTTTAGTGCTATGGACTTGAGTGTTTCTCTGTTTGGAGAAAGAATAATGTAGTAGTTGGGCATGTGGACTTTGGGATCAGATTGCCTATACATTTGAATTCTGACGCTGCTGCTTATTATTAATTATGTCTCCATGGACAAGTGACTCAACTTCTCTCTACCTCAGTTTCCTCATCTATAAAATGGGTTTAATAATAGTGTCAACCTCATTTGGGTTGTTGAAGGATTTAATGACACAATGAATCTCAAGCATCTGTATCATTAAATGTTAGCTATTTTTCTTCCTTACTTTGCTTGTCTCTAAGATAGAAATAATCAATTTGTATTGCAAACCATATGCATTATGCTTGATTTATTAGGAGTGCTTGATAACAAAGACTACAGTTATCCTTTATTTTTCCACTATGGATATTCTTCTCTACTCTTTTCAGTCATAGAAGTAGTGATGTCTTTTATCTCCAGGTAGTCTTAGAATAGTTTTGTTCTTTATTATAAGTTTTAAACAATTTGATTGTGATACATTTTGGTGTAGTTTTCTCCATGTTTTTTGTGCTGGGACTCATTGATCTGTGAGTCTATGATTTTTATCAAGTTTAGAAAATTTCGGGCATTATTTTCTCTCTCTCTCTCCCTCTTTTTTTTTTTTTTTTTTTTTTTTGCCTTTTCTGCCTGCCATTTGTGAACGCTAAGTAAGATTACTTAATATTTCCCACAGTTTACTAGTGCTCTATTCACTTTTTTCAATCTTTTTTTTCTCCTTGTTTCATTTTGTATAGTGTCTATTGCCGTGTCTTCAGATTCTAGTATCTTTTTCTGTATCTTTGTGTTTGTTGCTAATCTCTTCTAGTAGAAATTTGATTTATTTTTTTAAAAACCTATGTATTCCATATGTCTACTTAACATGCTGAATCCTTCCTCGTTCTTCTGCAATATAGTTATAATAACTGCTTTAATGACCTTTTCTATTAATTTTATCATGTATGTCATTTCTAGGTCAGTTTTAATTTTTTCTTCATTATGAGTTATATTTTCCCTCTTCTTTGTATGCCTGCTGATTTTTGGATTGGATTTTTACCTTGTTGGTTGCTGGATGTTGGGTTATATTCTTATAACTATTCTTAAATTTTATTCTAGGATATAGTTCAGTCACTTTGAAACAGTTTGATACTTTTGAAAGTTGCTTTAAGGTTTGTTAGGTAGCATCAGAGCAACTTTGAGTCTAGGACTAATTTTCCTTACTACTGAGGTATGACCCCTCTTCATGCTCTCCCTAATGCCCCATGAAACAAAGTTTTCCACTCTGGGTAATAGGAACACAAACTGTCCCTGGCTGTGTATGTGCTCCAGTGAATATTTTCTCTGCTTCTTTTGTGTGGTTCTTTCCCCAGCTTTGGGCAGGATCCCATACACCTGTGCTAATTAGTACTCTGCTGGGAACTTAAGAAGCTTTCTCTCTGTACAACGTTCTCCTCTTCAATACTCTGTCCTGTGAACTGTAGTTCTCTTGGTCTTCCTAGACTCCCACCTCTATCTCCCCAATTCACGGAGATGCTAGGCTCCTCTCGGTTTCTTCGTCCATGTTCTGTGGTCTGGAAATTCTCTCTAGACATAAGCTAGGATAATCACAGGTTTCCTCTCTGTTAGGAATCACTACCCTATGCTGCCTAATGTTTAATATCTGAAATTACATGTAAATAAATAAATATATATATGTGTGTGTGTGTGTGTGTGTGTGTGTGTGTTTGTCTAAATCTTAAATTGTTTTAGGTGGGAAGGTAAGTCTAGACTCTGCTACTCCATCATGGACACAAGCAGGAATCTAAATCTACAATAGTTTAAAGGCAAAGAAAACCATCATTTGTTTTTTTTTCTTGTTTCTTTTTTTTATGTATGGCTTGTCCCTTGATTCATGTAGAACGGGTCTGCCCACTCTGTCCCATAAACACTTAACGTAAGTGCAGGTCTTCCGTTGAAGCCACCACAAGGGTTAATGGAAATTGCTAACTAATTGGTTGTGCCATGATACCAATCATCCATTCTGACTATGCTGTGGTTTCTTGTTGAGTCTCAATGTCCTCCAGATCTACACACTTGTTTTTAATAATTATAAAAAGACTTGTTTTATAACTTTTATTCATATAAATTTGACCAACTTGCATATTTAAATTTGACATCAATTTATTATATTGTGAGTACTGCTAATGTAATTTTTCCTTTCAAATAGTTTACTTACTGTGTCATGTACCAGTTGACAGTGCTGTCAGTGGAAAACATGTGGTCCAGTTTGAAAGCTTATTTATGTGTTATACTTTGCAGTTACTTTTGAAATTCTAAAGCAGCCTGAAGTTTGGTAAATCAGAATTGTTGCCATGGGAAGAATGGCAACTTCACTTCCTGTTTTCATGCTTTCTGATTGAACATAGAAGTTGCATGAGCAGTGCTTATAGGAATAGGATCAGATCCCAGAATCTTTTTTTTTTTTTTTGAGAGAGAGTCTCAAACTGCCAACCTGGGTAAAGTGCCATGGCATCATCATACCTGATAGCAACCTCCAATTCTTGGGCTCAGGCGATCCTCTTGCCTCAGTCTCACTCTTACTGAGGCTGGTCTCAAACTTGTGAGCTCAAGCAATTCACCAGCCTCAGCCTCCCTGAGTGCTAGGATTCCACGCACCACTCCCGACCAGATCCCAGAATCTTAAAAATGACAAAAGCTTAGCAGCATAGGTTAGAATGGAGATGTGAAGGACACTTTGGTTTGAATGGCTGTAAGTGTGAAAAGGACTTGCATTTCAGTTGACTGAATTTTTTTGACTCAGTAGATGATTTGACTGTTGGAATACCTAAAGTCATCTTAATATGACTCAACAGAAGCAGAAAATAGAAAAGAGGCATTTTATCCATGACTTCTTACCACTCATACCCAATTAGTCACTGAGTTCCACTGTTTCTTCTTTGTAGGTATTTTTTACGTCTTTTTCCTTTTTCTCTTCTTGTCTCTATTCTGTGTCTCCCATCTACCTTCTATAAAAAGAGGTCAACATATTACAGCCTGTGAACCGAATCTGGCCTGCTCCTTGTTTTTATGTGGCCCATAAGCTAAGTGTTTTTCATTTTCAAATGGTTGAAAAAATTTAAATGAGTAACATTTAATGATATGTGAAATTTATATGAAACTCAAATTTCAGAGTCTATAAATAAACTTTTCTTGAGTTGTTTATGGCTACTTTCATGCCATAGCAGCAGAGTAGTTGTGAAAGAAACTGGCCTGCAAAGCCAGTAATACTTACTACTGGGTCCGGCCTTTATAGAGGAAGTTTGCTGAGCCCTGTTCTGTAATACTGCTAGAATTTTCATTTAGAAATGCACAATTGGTAATATCATACACCTCCTTACACCAGGCACCAGCTTAGAAATCTTCAGTGGCTTCTTATGGCATATGGGAAAAATCCATACCCCTTAGCATAAAATCCAAGACTCTTTTACAACCTGGCATCAGTGTGTTCTTTCTAGCCTCATTCCTTACTACTCTTCTCTACTCCCCTACCTAGTTCCCAGTACTATTAACTCTGACGTATCTGTTATTCTTTGAACAGTCAGTGCTATTTCAAGGTTTGGAGTCTTTGCAAATACCATGTGCTTGGCCTGTTCTTTCCCATGTACCTATCCACAAATTCCTATTCAGACATCCATACCTGGCTTTAATGTACGCTCTTCAGTGAGCATTCTTTAGGGAGAGACTGCTCTCCTCTGTAATCCCATGGCATTTTGGGCCTTTAGGACTTAACACATGATATTGTAATTGTAACTATCTCTGAGTTTCTTGAAGGTAAATATAATATTATGTTTTGGCTGGGTGTGATGGCTCACACCTGTAATACTAGCACTTTGAGAGGGTGTGGTGGAAGGATCACTTGAGGCCAGGAGTTTAACAGTAGCCTGAACAATATCGTGAAACCCCATCTCTATGAAAATATAGAACAATTAGCTGGGTGTGGTCTACACGTCTGTAGTCCCAGCTACTCTGGAGGCTGAGGCAGGAGGAATACTTGAGCCTAGGAGTTTGAGTTTTCAGTGAGCTATGATGATGCCACTGTACTCTAGTCTGGACAACAGAGAAAAGAAAGACAAAAAGACTGTGTCTTATACTTCTTTGTTTCTCTAGTATCCATTACAATATCTTGTACATAATAGATAATATTTTGAATGAATAAATTGATTAAGATTATGATTACATATGGAAATATATTAAAAATTCCTGGGTAAGTAATTTGTACACTTTCTCTCTCTTTTAAATATGTAATGTCAGAAAATGTACCTTGTGATGGAGCTTTGTGAGGATGGAGAACTCAAAGAAATTCTGAATAAGAAAGGGCATTTCTCAGAGAATGAGACAAGGTGGATCATTAAAAGTCTTGCATCAGCTATAGCATATCTTCACAGTAATGGTAAGAAGAGATCATTTAACTTTACTGACTCCATGAATGCAGATACCACTTTTATTTAAGGGTAATTTTATTCTGGATGTATAGTCATATAATTAACACCTGTTAACAAAGAAGATTTAACTTTTGAATTAAAAAATTTTCCCTTTTAAACTTTTTTGTAAATACATTTTAATTAGAAACAAGGCAGATATACAACATATTGTATATGGACAAGGATGAAATTATGAACATCTTTATTCAACAGTTTTTTTTATTTCAGGTTAACGTGAGGGTACAAACAGCTAGGTTACAATATTTGCATTTGTTAGGTAGAGTCCCAGAAGGTGTGCCATATACCCTCGTATTGTGCCCGTTAAGTGGGAGCACACCCATCCTCTCCCCTCCTCCCTTCTCTCCCCTCCTTCATTCCCCCTTCTCCCAACTTGAATTGAATTGAGTTTTCCTCTTATGTGGGCATATATTAGATCATCTACTGGCTTCATATTGAGTACACTGGATACTTGTTTTTCCATTCTTGTGATACTTTACTGAGAAGAATGAGTTTCAACTCTATCCAGGTTAATACATGAAATGTAAAGTCTTCTTTTTTATGGCTGAATAGTATCCCATGGTATACATATATCACAACATGTTAATCCATTTCTGGGTTGATGGAATGTCCATAGTTGATGGACATTTAGGTTGTTTCCATATCTTGGTGATTATAAATTGAGTTGTGATAAACAGTCTAGTGCAAGTGGCCTTATGATAAAATGATTTTTTTTTTCTTCTGGGTAGATGCCTACTAATGGGATTGCAGGATCAAATGGAAGGTCTATTTTGAGTTCTTTGAGGATTCTTATTACTTCTTTTCAAAGAGGTTATATTAGTTTGCAGTATTACTAACAGTGTAAAAGTGTTCACTTCTCTCCACATCCACACCAGCATCTGCAATTTTGGGACTTTGTGATGTGGGCTATTCTCACTGGTGTTAGGTGATAGCTCTGGGTGGTTTTGATTTGCATTTCTCTGAATTAGGGACAATGAGAATTTTTTCATCTGTTTGTTAGCTATTTGTCTGTAAGCAGCTATTATTATCAAATCAAAAGTAGACAAATCAATGATAAAGGTGAAATTTCCAAAAACACTTACATATTAACAATAAAATTATTCCATAAAAATAATATTAAAAATCTAAACATTCTAGGGTTTTTCCCCCTAAAATAAGGCTGTGTGATTCAGTGCCCACAGCTCAGTGAGTGGGGTGCCGGTCACATACACTGAGGCTGTCAGGTTTGAACCTGGCCCACGCCTGCTGAACAATAATGACAACTGCAACCAAAAAATAGCCTGATATTGTGGCAGGCTACTTGGGAAGCTGAAGCAAGAGAATTACTTAAGTCCAAGAATTTGGGGTTGCTGTGAGCTGTGATGCCAAGGCACTCTACCGAGGGTAACATAATGAGACTCTGTCTCAAAAAAAAAAAAAAAAAAAAAAAAGGCTATTTTAGACCAATTTTAGGTTCACCTCAAAATTGAGCAGAGGTACAGAGATTTTTCATGTACTCCCTGCTTCCTCACATCAGATCTCCCCCACTATCAAAATCCTCCTCCAGGGACGTGTATTTGTTACAACTGATGAATATTCATTGGCACATCACTATCAATACGGTTTACATTAGAATTCTCTCTTGGTGTTGTACGTTCTGTGGGTTTTGACACATATATAATGACATTTATCCACCGAGTAGTATACAGAGTAGTTCACAATACTTTTAAAATTGTTCATACAAAGTAGTTCACAATACTTTGAAAATCACATTAAAATTTATTCTGATTATCCAAATTGCTTTATTGGTATTACTTCTACTGCCTTTCCTCAGCCTCCTCTCTTTTTTTGCCTGCAGGCTTAGTTTGGTTTACATGTGAGTTTAGAACCTTCTCATTTTACAGATGACAAAATACTTTGTTCCAGAGAGGGGCAGTGGGCAGGGTTTGCTGTGGCATGGCTGGTATTGGAGCCCAGTGGTTTAGTCAGCAGGTATTTCCTGAGCATCTACTCCATTGTGATTAGTCCTAGAGTAATAAAAAGTAAAAAGAGGCTTCTGCCCTTGAGGAATTCAGGCTGCTGGGAGATTGAGTATGGAAAACAAATTGTATTTGAAAATGATAATATCTCTAATGGGAAGGCATATAAAGTGCAAGGGACATTGGTGTGTATTTAGTAAGTGCCTCATTTGGTTTGGAAAGTTAGAAAAGAATTCAAGGAGAAAGCAGTATTTGATCTGAGGAATATAAAGTTGAAAAAAAATGGACTTTTCAAGCAGAGGGAAACAAATTTTGCAAGGGCTTAATAGTAGCCTAATGTCAATCCTCCCATATTAAGCTATAAATTCAGTATAATTCCAAACAAAATCTTAATAGCGTTTTTTATGGAACTTGACAAGATTATTCTAAAGTGGGTGGGAATAGCTAAAACAACAATGAAAAAAAAGAAAGAATAATGGAGGCAGCAGGAGACTTGCCCTGCAAAGAATCAAAACATAAAATTGTGTGGTATTTATGTAAGAGGACATAAGAAGAACAATAAAAACAATAAACATTCTAAAAAGAAAGCCAGGGAATTGTGTAAGGGAACCCACAAATGATTAGGTATAATTGCCAGTCCAGGGCTCATTCAACTACATTTTTCTAGCAATTATATGTATAACTTTTTAAGTCTAGGGAAGTGATTGTTATGGATATGAACTGAGTTAGTTATTTGTAAAGAAAGTGTTTGGTACGTGATTATTTGTATGTGTGTGAAAATCCTACCTGAGCTCTGCCATGTTCAACTGGAGATTTTGTGTCTCAAGCATTTTTGTTTGTTTGAAAATATGTGTTGGTGTTGCAAAAAAATACCTGAAAGTTAAGTATAGTTTGTATGTATATAGCCAAGTTACAGTATGTTAAAATGTTTATGTTGACAGTGACATATGCATAAAAGTAAATAACTCATCCTCTATTTGAAGACCTAAGGGTGTGGGAAACCTTGCTGGGCTTGTGACTAAGATTGGTTTTTTCCTCCTGGAAATAGGAAAGCTTGGATGGGATCTTTTTTCACACTCCAGACCACTCATCTTGAAGAGCAGCCACTTGGGGCATCAGGGGAATGGGTAGAGATGAAGGAGTCAAAGGAAATGGCTCCTTTAGATTGGAAATGTGGGGGAACAGGCAGAATGAGATGGAACAAACAGAATATGCTTGTCCCTTCTCAAATTTCCCACAGTGGATATTAGTCAGATATGTTTATTTCTTCTATGTGTGTGCTCTCTAATTATTTTTCCATCATTCATTTAATTTGATTTTTTGTTTATTTTCTTGGTAGATATTGTACATAGAGATCTAAAACTGGAAAACATATTGGTTAAAAGCAGCTTTATTGATGCTAACAATGAATTAAACTTAAACATAAAGGTAAGATATTAGAAATGGCAGTACATATTTGCCTATAAACATTTTGATATTAAAATGGCAAAGTCATCTTCTTGTTAGGTACATTTTGGTAGCTTTTGAGCAGCCAGATAATAAGTGGCGTGTGCTAAAGAATAAAAATTTCATAGGAATGGTTATAACTGACAAGAATAATTTTACAAGTTAAGTGGTGCTATTTAATGTGTTTTTTAAAGTGCATATTCACTTGGATAGTTCTGAAACATTAGTTAATATCAAGAAAACAGATGCTCTGAATTCTAATTAATTTCAAAATTATGCCTGGTAATTTGATGTAAATGTGTTACAGATTTGGAGAAAAACATACCTTGGCTGTGTTTTTTATACCAAATTAATTCTAAACGCTGCATTTCTCATTGAAAATTTTCCTAGGTATTAATATTTATGTTCTAGGCACATTTAATGTGCCAAGTGTTTACTCTTAAAGATTTTATCCAAATTAAGTGTTTTTTAATGTTAAATAAATGATAGCATACGTTATTTATTATTCAACACTTTAGTAACTATATTTAAAAATATATGAACATGTTAATTTAGGAATAAAATGTCTCTAAGTAACTTGCTGTGTTGCAGAAGCCAAATCCCTAAGTAATTATAAATAAATTTGAAAGCATTGTCAGTTTACCTAAGTAATGTTCTTGAATAGTTCCATTGCAAACACCATGAAGGCAGGAATTTTGCGTGTCTTAATTGCTTGGTATCTGTGCTCAATTAATATTTGGTGAATGAAGGCATAGATGTTCTCCAAAGAATTAAATTTAATTGTGAAACCCCTTACAATTTTATGTGTCTGTATAGATTTTCTATAGAGAAAGGTATGTATTATATACTACAAGTGAGATATTTATGAAAAATCCTACAGAAATTGATTTATCTATTTAGAAAAAGAGTGATATCACATATTAATGGGAACATTTTTTCATTCCACAAGGCATTGGAAAATTTTGCAATTGGTATCTATAGACCAAGAACCTATATTTGGTTGCTTGATCAATAAATGTGCCTGTTTTTCTCCTTGTAATACAATGGTGTTCCAAGTTGGGAGAAAAGAGCACAAAGTGAATATTTAATAACCAAATATTTAATGACCAAGATTTAGAACAGAGCAGGAACACTACTGCACAGCTGCAGGCCCCTCATGTATTAGCAGTTAATATTGTGTTGTTGTGGTTTCTTCCTTGTTAATTTGCTTCTCCTGGTTTTTAATAGTGTAGTGATTGCTTTAATTAGTATACTCTAGAAACACAAAGGAAATAATAGTAAAGAAAGGACAGTGTTTACCAATTATAAATAATTATAAAAAGGGGCATTTCACTCACTACTGACAAGGATAATGATTTCTATTTGTAACAGTGCTTTAAACTGGAATATAACTTGATTACAAGGAAAATAGATAATAAATATACTAAGGCCAGAATGCATGGTACAATGCATTTCTTTGAATTATTATTTTCTTTATTCTTCCAATACTGGTCCAACAATGCATTTTTTTTTTTTTAACTTTTCTATCTGAAAAAAGTTAAGTGGTGTCTTTCAAGATACAACTTACTATGTTGAACTGGTCAATTAGAAGGCATGAACAATCAAATCATGGGTGTTCTGCTGAAGATTTGAGAAAGCAAACTTCTCTTTACTAAGTTTCTTCTCCATATAGTCATGTGCATGGGAAAGGAAAAGCAAGATTCTTATTAATAATGCAAGTAAAGTCCTCTCACCCCTAAGAACCTCTGAATTCAGTGGAAGTGCAATGTAGTGAAAGTCCTGTTTTCAGAATGAGTGAGCTCTGGAGAAGGAAAGCAGGTGACTATGCCAAATTTCTTGTCCTAGGTGACCGATTTTGGCTTAGCAGTGAAGAAGCACAGTAGAAGTGAAGCCATGATGCAGAGCACATGTGGGACTCCTATCTACATGGGTAAGTTAGTAGACTTAAAATGATTCTTTATATGTAAAAAAGTGAAACAACTAATGTGAATTACAACTTGAACAGTTTGATTTTGTCATTGACTTACTGGTGCTTAGTTGAGCCACTTTTTCTTTTCTTAGGTCAAATATTTTAGTTGTTTTACTCATTGTTTCTAACTCTGAAAATTTTTGTAATTTTTAATATTTCTCTGGACTTTTCTTTTTTTATTAATATTAAATCATAGCTGTGTACATTAATGCGATCATGGGGCACCATACATTGGTTTTATAAACAGTTTGACACATTTTCATCACACTAGTTAATATAGCCTTCCTGGCATTTTCTTAGTTATTGTGTTATGACAATTATATTCTACATTTACTAAGTTTCACATGTACCCTTGTAAGATGCACCACAAGTGTAATCCCACCTAACACCCTCCCTCCACCCATCCTCCCCCCTCCCTCTCTTCCCTCTTCCCCTTCCCCATATTCTTAGGTTATAACTGGGTTATAGCTTTCATATGAAAGCCAAAAATTAGTTTCATAGTAGGGCTGAGTACATTGGATACTTTTTCTTTCATTCTTGAGATACTTTACTAAGAAGAATATGTTCCAGC
>CAUYPK010014962.1:0-14095 GCA_963574355.1 Loris lydekkerianus
TGGTTATTAAACAATTGTCAGAGGCATAAGCTGCAAATATTTTCTCCCATTCTGAGATCTGTTTGCTTGCTATACTTACTATGTTCTTGGCTGTGCAGAAGCTTTTTAGTTTAATTAGGTCCCAGTAGTGTATTTTTGATACCGCTTCAATTGCCTGGGGAGTCCTCCTCATAAAATATTCACCCAGGCCGATTCCTTCAAGAGTTTTCTCTGCACTTTCTTCTAGTACTTTTATAGTTTCATGTCTTAAGTTTAAATCTTTTATCCAGTCAGGGTCTATCTTAGTTAATGGTAAAAGGTATGGGTCCAGTTTCAGTCTTCTACAGATTACCAGCCAGTTCACCCAGCACCATTTGTTAAATAGGGAATCTTTTCCCCACTGAATATTTTTAATTGGCTTGTCAAAGACAGATAACAGTAAGTAACTGGATTTATTCTTGGTTCTCAATTCTGTTCCATATATCTACATCTCTGTTTTTGTGCCAGTACCATGCTGTTTTGATCACTATTGATTTATAGTACAGTCTCAGGTCTGCTAGTGTGATTCCTCCTGCTTTGTTTTTATTTCTGAGTAATATCTTGGCTATTCAAGTTTTTTTCTGATTCCATAGAAGTATTGTTTTTTTTGAGATCTTTAAAATATGACAATGGAGCTTTAATAGGAATTGCATTAAAATTATATATTGCTTTGGGTAGTATAGACATTTTAACAATGTTGATTCTTCCCAGCCTTGAGCATGGTATATTTTTCCATTTGTTAACATCTTCAGTTATTTATTTTCTTAAAGTTTCATAGTTCTCTTTATAGTGATTTTTCACATCCTTTGTTAGTTATACTCCCAAATATTTCATCTTCTTTGGCACTATTTTGAAAGGAATAGAGTCCTTGACTGTTTTTTTGGTTTGATTATTGTTGGTATATATAAAGGGTACAGATTTATGGCTGTTGATTTTGTAGCCTGAAACATTGCTGTATTCCTTGATCACTTCTAAAAGTTTTGTAGTAGAATCCCTGTTGTTTTTCGATATACAATCATATCATCTGTGAAGAGTGAAATGTGGATACCCTTGATCGCCTTTTCTTCCCTAATTGAAGTGACTAAAACTTCCATTACAATGTTAAAGAGCAATGGAGACAATGGGCAACCTTGCCTGGTTCCTGATCTGAGTGGAAAAGATTTCAATTTAACTTCATTCATATGATATGGCTGTGGGTTTGCTGTAGATGGTCTCTATTAATTTAAGAAATGTCCCTTCTATACAATTTTCTTAAGTGTTCTGATCATGAAGGGATGCTGGATATTATCAAAAGCTTTTTCTGCATCAATTGAGAGAATCATATGGTCTTTATTTTTTAGTTTGTTTATGTACTGAGTTACATTTATACATTTGCGTATATTGAACCAGCCTTGAGACCCTGGGATAAATTCCACTTGGTCATGGCGTATTATTTTTTTGATGTGTTGTTGGATTCTGTTTGTTAGGATCTTATTGAATATTTTTGCATCAATATTCATTAGTGATATTGGTCTATAATTTTCTTTTCTTGTTGGGTTTTCCTCTGGTTTAGGAATCAAGGTGGTGTTTGCTTCATAGAATGTATTGGGTAGTATTGCATCTTTTTCTATATTTTGGAAGAGGTTTAGTAGTAGGCACTAGTTCTTCTTTAAAAGTTTGGTAGCATTCTAACGTGACACCATCTGGTCCTGGGCTTTTCTTTTTAGGGAGTTTTTGTATAGTTGATGCTATTTCAGAACTTGATATAGGCCTGTTCAACCTTTCCACTTCATTCTGGCTAAGTCTTGGAAGGTGATGTGCTTCCAAGTATTGGTCAATTTCCTTCAGATTTTCATATTTCTGAGAGTAAGGTTTTTTTAATATTCATTAAGGTTTTTTTGTTTTTTTTTTTTTTTTTGAATTTCTGAGGGTTCTGCTGTTATTTTGTCTTTACCATTTCTGATTGATGAAATTAGAGATTTTACCCTTTTTTTCCTGGTTAGGTTAGCCAAAGGTTTAACTATTTTATTGACCTTCTCAAAAAACCAACTTTTTGATTTATTGATCTGTTGTATAATTCTTTTGTTTTCTATTTCATTTAATTCTGCTCTAATTTTGGTTATTTCTTTTCTCCTCCTGGATTTGGGGTTGGAATGTTCTTCCTTCTCCAGTTTCTTGAGATGTCCCATTATGTTGTTAACTTCCTCTCTTTCCATTTTCTTGTGGAAGGATTGGAGTGCTATAAATTTCCCTCTTACGACTGCCTTTGCAGTATCCCAGACATTCTGATAATTCATGTTTTCATTGTTGTTTTGTTCCAAAAATTTGGTAATTTTCTTTTGAATCTCGTCTATGACCCATCTATCCATCAGCATAAGGTTATTTAGCTTTCATGTTTTTGTATGAGTATGCAAATTCCTATTGTTATTGAGTTCAACTTTTATTCCATGATGGTCTGAGAAGATGCAAGGAATAATTTTTATTTTTTAAATTAGCTAAGGTTAGACTTGTGACCCAGGATGTGATTGATTTTGGAGTGTGTTCTATGGGCTGATGAGAAGAATGTGTATTCAGTTTGTTGGGATTAAATGTTCTGTAGGTTCTGTTAAATCCAGATGTTGAATGGTTAAGTTTCTTCAACATGTGAATTTCATTAAAGTATTTAATTTCTCCAACATAAATGAAACTCAGTTTAGCTGGGTACAGGATCCTGGGTTAAAAGTTATTTTGTTTTAGGAGGTTACAACTTGACCATCCTCTTCTAGCTTGAAAGGTTTTAGCAGAGAGATCTGTAGTTATTCTAATATTCTTCCCCTTGTAGGTTATGGTTTTCTTATGTCTGGTTGCTTTCAGAATTTTCTCCTTCATATTAACTTTAGTGAAATTGATTATGTGTCTGGGAGATATCTTATTCAGGTTGAGTTGTGCTGGAGTTCTAAAACTGTCTGCTATCTGAATTTCAGAATCTCTTGGCATGTCTGGAAAGTTCTCTTTTATAATCTCATGAAGAAGAGACTCTGTGCTTTGTGAAGCCACTTGGTTTCGGGGATCTCTATAAGTTGAATATGGCTTTTCTTCAAATGATCCCAGAGCTCTCTGAGAGAGTGATCTGTTTTTGCCTTCTATTTCTCTTCCTCTTTGAGAGTTTGGGAGCATTCGAAAGCTTTGTCTTTAATGTCATAAATCCTTTCTTGTGCTTGCTCCATTCTGTTACTGAGGGATACTACTATATTTCTCAAATCTTTGAGGTCTGCAACTTCTTGTCTAAATGTGTCAAAATCTTTCATCATTTGGTCTTTGAATTCGTTGAATTCTTGAGGCATCTTTTGGATTACTGTTTGAAATTCTAATTTTATCTTATTTGCTATTCAGATTCTGAATTTGATTTCTGATATCTCAGTCATTTGTTTATGCATGGGATTTGTGCTGTGTCTGCCCCAATGATCCTTCGGGGAGTTGATCTACTCTGATTATTCATATTGCTGGAGTTTTTCTGTTGATTCTGCCCCATTATTGTTTTCACCATTGCCTCTGGCCATCCTCAGTGTTGGGAAGGTGTCTCTCCAAGATTAGATCTGAGCAGGATCACTCTATTGTTGCTGGATCTTTGTAGGGAGTGACCCTGTGTAGCTCCTCTGGGGCTTCCCAGCCAGGGTTGGCTGTGGGAGCAACTCTGGAGTATGGCACACTGTAATCCAACAACAGGGTGGGGGTGGTACACATGGTTCTCTGTGTGTGCCTGGCACCCAGTGACTTTGGCACAGAGAGCCCAAGGCTCCAGCAGTCTCTGGCCAGGAGGAGGGCTCCACACAGAGGCAAGGAGCTCTTCAGAGGGAGAGTGTGTGTTGCACGGCTACCAGAGTCCCTGGCTAGGTGGGTGGGCTGGTGCAGGAGGCAGGGAGAGAACGGGAGGGAGGACATGGAGTTGGGCGGCTCCCAGAATTCCTGGCTAGGGCGGGTGGAGGCCCAGTGGGCACAGGGTGTAGGGCCACGTGGTTGCCAGAAGAGTCCCTGGCCAGAACGGGTGTATGGAGGCCTGGCGGGCATGGGGAGTGGGGCCATGTGAATGCCTGCAGAGTCCCTGGCTGGGTCGGTCACGGGTCACTGGGCCGAGCAGTTGCTGGCAAGTCCCTGGCTGGGGCGGGCGTGGTGTGGGGCCACCTGCTTGCTGGTGAAGTCCCTGGTGAGATGAGCTCTGCGCTGCTCCCAGAGTCTCTTGTTTGGGGGGGGCACTTGGTCCGACAGACAGGGATGGGGGCTACTGCTCAAGAACTTCCTTCCTCAGTCTCAGCAGGGGTTAGGCTTCTGGTTCATCAGGTAAGGGGGGAAGGGTGTACTGGAAGTTCAGAATGTCAGGGAAGACTTTAGTTCAATTTTTATGTCTAGCAAGAAAGTTTTCAGAGTCATAGCAGGGTTCCTCTGAGGAAGTAGTCCCCACTTCCCATAGCACTCACTCATGGGGTGAGACAAAAGGTCTCTAGTTCACTGCTTGTCTGTAGAAAACCTGCAGGAGCAAACGAAGAGAAAAAAGAAAGGAGACAGAAAAACAAAACAAAACAAAACACAGCTTTCTTGGGGAAGGGGATGGACATTTTTCCTTTCAGATGAATTTTGTACCTAAAGCTTGGTTTCTTGGAGTCACAGCTTGCCTTAGCAGAGGTGACCTGCAGTTATCATTTCTCTCTCAGCTGAGCTCCCAGTCTTCAGCTTAATTGGGCTGTTTCTTGATGTTATCATTCCTTTTGGACAGGAGCCTCTTTTGGAAGCTGCGTTCAGTCGGCCATCTTGCCCCTCCCCAACCTAAATAAAAATTTAGAGGAAAGTTTTTCTTTAGGGAGAATTCTTCTGTTTTGGAAAGCGAATGACCTCAATTTAATCTTCTGTGATGTGTTCTACAAATATATACTTAGAAAGAATCTCTAGCATGTGGTTTCAGTTGCCCAGAGAGATCTTTGTGGATTTTTGAAGTTTGGGTTGTTGGGACAAAAGTCTTCAAATGCAAACTAAAGGTAAGCACTTCACAAATCATCTAGAGAATTGAAATAATTGGTAGATTTTAATTAGACTTTTTAAAATTAGAATTTCCCTATAATATCGGGAGGTACTTATTGTTAATATCAAATCATATAATATTATTGATATGCATAATGCATATCAATATGCATCAATATGCATGATGACTGCTGATAGGATTTTCCCCAAATCATGCAACTAGCAAATGACAGCCAGGACTAGCAATACAGATTTTCATAGTCTCAATTCTATGCTTTCTCTACTACCTTATAAATTATATGTCTCTAAACTTCAGGAACTCTGCTGTTGGCATTTCTATTCCTTTGAAACTATAGAAGGTAAAACATTCAGTTACATAATTTGACATTTAGATTTAACTTTCCTTCAGAAATGAAATATTTTGTATCTGTCTACTGACTTGGCTTTGTAATATTTCAACTTTAGTTTTCTTACTGGTGTATGGTATAAAACTATGCTATTGTCCTAATCAAGCACTGGTTTACCTCTAACTACAAAATTTTTCAATAAAACTGTCTCCTATTCAAAGTAATTGATGGCTTTTCAAAAATTTTTTTACTTAAACTGTTATAACTATTTTTAGGTATATTATATATTATCTGAAGCTTTTAGTGCTGTTTTCAGTGTTGGTTTGCTGTTCTAAAGGAGACACAGTAAAGGTTGTATTCAACTAGTAGAGGTTGACAGTAGAATCACAGACTTAAAGCTAGAAGAGATATTAACAATTACACATGTAGAATCTCCTTAGGGAGTCATAAATAATAGTGGGAAAATTTTTGGAAGCTTTTTCATTGGAGACTACCATATAATATTATACTATAAAAAAATTATACTATATATTAGAGACTGCATACTCAAATTTAAAATATATAGTTGAATGAATTTTTACAAATAAATACACCAGTGTAACCACTACGTTGATCAAAATATACAACATACAATATGTATTGCTGGTTACCCAGAAGACTTGCTGGTGCTTCTCTCAATCTATAGCACATAAGGTAACAGTCTATCAACTTTGATTAGTTTGCTTGTTATAAAACTTAAATGCCGTTTTGTATATGGTTCCTTTCATTCAATGTTATCCCTGTTATTGTGTTTAGTAATAGCTCATTCTTTTTCACTGATGTATAAATTTGTTAAACCACAATCTATTTTTCTTATTAATTTTACAAACTTTTAAATTATATGTAATACTTGCATATATTTATATGTTCCATGTGATATTTTGATACCAGCATACCACATAATAACCCAACTGTGTAATTGGTGTATCCATCACCTCAAGAATTACCATTCCTTGTGTTAAGAGCATTCCATTACAGTTATTTTATAGTATATTGTAACTTATTGTGGACTATAGTAACTTAATTGTACTATCAAATATTGTTCATTCCACCTTATCTAACCATATTTCTGTGCCCATTAACCATCCTAACTTTATCCCCACCCCTACTACCCACTATACTTCCCAGTCTCTAATAACCATCTTTCTACCCTCTACCTCCATGAGATCAGTTGCCTTAATATTTACCTCCTGCATGTGGGTGAAAACATACAAAATTTGTCTTGCTGTGCCTGGCTTATTTTACTTGATGTAATGTTCCCCAGTTCCATGCATGTTGTTGCAAGTGGCAGGATTTCATTATTTTTTGTAGCTGAATAATATCCCATTGTGTATATGTACCACATTTTCTTTATCCATTCATTTGTTGGTGGACACTTTGATTGATTCCAAATCTTGGTTATTATAGTGTGTAATAAACATGAATACAGATATATTTTCGATATAGTGCTTTCTCTTTCCTTGGATGTATACCTAACAGTAGGAAGTCTGGGTTATAGGGTAGTTCTAATTTCAGTGTTTTTAACATACTATTACTTTCATATACTTTCACATACTGTTCTCCATAGTGGTTTCACTAATGCACATTCCCAGAGACAGTGTGAAATGATCCCCTTTGTCCACATCCTTGCCAGCATTTGTTATTGTCTGTCTTTTTGGAAAAAAGGCATTTTAGCTAGGGTGAGATGAAATCTCACTGTAGTTTTGATTTGCATTACTCTGATGACTAATGATGTTCAGCATTTTTTATATACCTGTTGGCCATTTATACATCTTCTTTTGAGAAATATCTACTCAGATGTATTGCCCATTGTTTTAGTCAGATTATTTTATTTCTTCATGTTGCATTGTTGGATCTCTTTACATGCTCTAGTTATTAGTTCCTTGTCAGACAGGGAAATTGCATATATTTTCTTTGATTCTCTGGGTTGTCATGGGTTGTCATTTTGTGTTTTTTTTTTTTTTTTTTAATTGAAACAAAGTCTTACTCTGTCACCCTGGATAGAGTGCCTGGCCTCATAGCTTGCAGCAACTTCAAACTCTTGGGCTCAAATGATCTTCTTGCCTTAGCCTCCTGGGTAGCTGGGACTATAAGCATCCAGCACAACTCCCGGATAGTTTTTGTTGTTATTGTTGTTATTGTTTTCTTTTTTTAGTAGTGGCAGAGACTTGTTCTTCCTCAGGCTAATCTCAAATGCCTGAGCTCAAGTAATTTCCCATCTCAGCCTCACAGAGTGCTTTGATTATAGGACTGAACCACCACTCCCGGACCACATACCTGTTTTGATTGTTTTCTTTTTTTTCCCCCATGCTGTGCACAGGGATCTACCTATCTATCTATCTAACTATATTTTTTCCCTTTTTATAATTTCATATTGATATGAGGATACAGACATTTTGGTTACATTATTATGGCACATCCTGGGCCATAAACTTTTATATTGTGCCCGTTAGGTGAGAGCACACCAATCCCCTTTCCTCCTCCCATGCTTCCACTCCCCCAACATTAGTTTTATTGTTTAATTATTTTTTTATATTGTGGTTTGATGTTAGTATTGAGTACATTGGATACTTACTTTTCCATTCTCATGATACTTTACTAAGGAGTAAAGTACCAACTCCATCCAGGTTAATACAAAGGATATAAAGTCTCCAACTTTTTTTGGCTGAATAGTATTCCATGATATACATATACCACAGTTTGTTAATCCATTCCTGGGTTGATGGGCACTTGGGTTGATTCTACATCTTGGCAAGTGTGAATTGAGCTGCAATGAACATTCTAGTGCATATGTCCTTGTAGTAAAATGACTTTTCCTCTTCTGGGTAGAAACCTAGTTATAAGATTGAGGGATCAAATAGAGTATCTACTTTTAGTTCTTTGAGGATTCTCCATACCTCTTTTTAAAGACACTATATTAGTTTCCAATACCAACAACATTGTAAAAGTATTACCTTTTGTCGACATCCTCACCAGCATCTGCTGCTTTGGGACTTTGTGATGTGGGCTATTCTCACTGGTGTTAGATGATATTTCAAGATGGTTTTTATTTGCATTTCTCTAATCATTAGGAATGATAAACAGTTTTTTATGAGTTTCTTGGCTATTCATCTGTCTTCTTTGGAGAAGGCTCTGTTCATATCTCTTACCCAGTGATAAAATGAGATTTTTCTTTTTGGGTTTTGGGGGGTTAATTTGAGTTCTCTGTATATTCTAGTTATTAACTCTCTGTCAAATTCATAACATGCAAATATCTTCTTCCATTCTGAAGGTTGTCTGTTTAACTATTGTATCCTTATCTGTACAGAACATTTTTAGCTTAATTTGTTGCAGTTGTCAATGGAACCTTCTTCATAAAATCTTTCCCCAGGCCAGTAACATCAAGAATTTTTTTTCACATTTTCTTCTAGAACTTTTATCATTTTCTGTCTTAGATTTAAATATTTTATCTATTGTGAGTTAATTTTTGTGCAATGAGAGATGTAAGTCCATTTTCAGTTTTTTTATGTGGTTATCTAATTACCCAGAACCATTTGTTGAAGAGGGATTCTTTTCCCTGGTGTATGCTTTTTTATGGTTTATCTAAGATCAGATCACAATATGAGGCTGGTTTCATTTCTAAGTTTTCCATTCTGTTATGTGTCTGTTTTTGTGCCAATACCATGCTGTTTTTATCACTGTGTTCTTATAGTATAACCTGAAGTCTGGTAAAATTATGCCTCTGGATTTGTTCTTATTGCTAAGCATTGCCTTGGCTATATGGAGTTTTTTCTGGTTCCATACAAAATGAGGAACTATTTTTTCAAGTTCTTCAAAGTACGATGTTGGTATTTTAATGGGGATTGCTTTAAATCTGTAGATTACTTGGGGTAATGTAGACATTTTAACAATGTTGATTCTTCTTTGCCAAGAGCATGGTACCTTACTCCTTTTGTTAATGTCTTCTGTCTTTTCTTTCCTCAGGGTTTTGTAATTTCCTCTGTAAAGTTCCTTCACCTCTGTGAGAGATATTCCTGTAAGAAAAAATCCAGAGGCATAATTTTACCAGACTTCAAGTTATACTATAAGAACACAGTGATAAAAACAGCATGGTATTGACCCCAAAATAGACACATAACAGAGTGGAAAACCTAGAGATGAAATCAGTCTCATTGGTATTTCATTTTTCTTTGAAGCTACTGTGAAGAGTATTGTGTTCTTGATTTACTTTCAGCTAGATTGTTATTGGCATATGTGAAGGCTACTGATTTGTAGACATTGATTTTATACCCTCCCCCAATATTACTGTATTTCTTGATCATTTCCAGGAGCCTTGTGGTTGAGGCTCTGGGGTTCTCTAAGTACAAGACCATATAATCAGAAAAGAGAGAGAGTTTGACCCCTTCCTCCCCCATTTGAATGCTGTAATATCCTTCCCTGCCTAATTGCATTGTCTAGAACTTCCAACACTCTGTTGAATAGTAGTGGCAATATAATGGACAGCCTGGTCTGGTTCCAGTTCTAAGTGAAAATGGTTTCAGTTTTACTCCTTTCACTATGATATTAGCTGTGGGTTTGTCCTGGATGACTTATATAAATTTAAGAAAGGTTCCATCTATGCCTAATTTATGAAGTGTTCTTATCAGAAAAGGATGATGAATTTTGTTAAAGGCTTTTTCTACATCTACTGAGAGGATAATTTGGTGTTTGTTTTGCTTTTATATGGTCAATTACAATTATAGATTTGTGTATGTTAAACCAGGCTTGCATCCCTGGAGTAAAGCCTATTTGATCATTATGTATAAAATTTTTTTACGTGTCACTGTATTTTATTTTCTATGATTTTATTGAATATTTTTGAAACAGTATTCACTGGTGAGATTGGTCTGTAGATTTCCTTTTTAGTTGGGTTCTTTCCTGATTTTGGTATCAGGGTGATGTTCGATTCATAGAATGTGTTGGGGAGGGTTCTTTCCTTCTCAATGTTTTGGCATAGGTTCTGCAGTATAGGTACAAGCTCTTCTTTGAAGGTTTAATAGAATTCTTGTATGAACCCATCTGCTCCAGAGATATCGGGGGGTGGGGTAGAGCTTTCTTATTGTTGCTTCAATTTTGGTGTTTGATATTGGTCTGTTTAAGAGATCTATTTATTCTTGATTAAAGTCTAGGGAAAGGGTGTGTTTTCAATTTTGTTGATTTCTTATTTAATTTTGTTTATTTCTTTTCTTCTGTTAGGGCTGCGATGGGATAGCTCTTCTTTTTTTGGTTCCATGAGATGATTTGTTAGGTTGTTTATGGTACATATCCTTTTTAGTTTGATGCAATATCATTTGTCAAGTTGGGATTTGGTTACCTGTGCTTTGGGAATATTAAGAAATCATTTCCCAGATGAATGTCCTGACACTTTCCCACAAATATTTTCTTTTAGTAATTTCATAATTTCAGGTCTTATCCTTACATCTTTCATCCATTTTGATTTGATATTTTTATGTGGCAAGAGATAAGGGTCTAGTTTCATCCTTCTACATATGGATATTCATTTTTCCCAGCTCCATTTATTGAAGAGACTGTCCTTTCCCCACTGTATGTTCTTGGCAACTTTGTCAAAGATAAATTCACTATAGATGTGTAGATTTATTTCTGAGCTCTCTATTCTTTCATTGTGTTATGTCAATGGTTTTATGCCCATGTCATGCTATTTTTCTTACAACCTTTTTAATATTTGAAGTTAGTTAAGTGATGCCTCCAGTTTTGTTCCTTTTGCTTGGGGTGGCTTTGGGTATTCTATTTTTTTTTTCTTTGTGTTTATGGTTCCATAGAAATTTTAGGATTATTTTCACTGTTTCTTTTAAGAATGACATTGGACTTTCAATGAGGATTGCATTGAATCTGTAGATTGCATTGGGAAGTATGGACATTTTAATAACATTTATTCTGCCAATCCATGAGCATGAAATATCTTTCCATTTTTGTGTGTTGTCTTCAGTTTCATTCATCAATGTTTTATAGTTTTCACTGGAGAAATCTTTTATTTCTTTGGTTAAGTTTATTTCTATTTATTTTATTTGTAGCTGTTGGAAATGGGATTACTTCCTTGGTTTCTATTTCAAATTGTTCCCTACTGTCATATATAAATGCAACTGATTTTTGTATGTTCCTTGTGCATACTGCAACTGAACTGAATTTGTTTATTAATTCTAATATATTTTTGATGGAGTCTTTAGGATTCTCTAGATACAACATCACATAATCTGCAAACAAGGATAATTTGATTTTTTTCTCTTTAATTTGCATACTTTTTATTTCTTTGTCTTTGATTTCTTTAGTTAGAACTTCTACACTATGTAGAATTATACAGTGGTAAAAGTGGACATCTTTGTCTTATTCCAAATCTTAGAGGAAAAACTTTTATTTTTCCTCTTTCAGTATGATACTAGTTGTGCATCTGACATATATGGCTTTTATCATGTTGAGATTTGTGCCTTCTATATCCAGTTTTTTAAAGTTTGTATCACCAAAGGTTGTTGAATCATATCAAATACTTTTCCAGCATCAATTGAAATGATCATACCATTTTTGGCTTTTGCTTTGTTGATATGATATATCATACTGATTGAATGTGTATATTTAAACATCTTTGCATACATAAGATGAGTCCCTTTTGTTCATGATGAATAATCTTTTAAATGTATTTTTGAATTTGATTTGCTGTATTCTGTAGAGTTTTGCATCTCATATGTCCACCAGAGATATTGGCCTATGATTTATTGGTGTGCGTATGTGTGTATATGCATGTCTTGTGTGTCTTTGTTTGGTTTGGTATAAGGGGGACACTGGCCTTGTAGATGAATTAGAAAGTATTACTTCCTCTTCAATTTTTTGGAATAGTTGAATGGGACTGATATTCTTTGAATGTTTGGTAGAATTTAGCAGTGAAGCCTTCAGGTCCTGGGCTGTTATTCGACTGGAAACCTTTTATTATTGTTTCTATCTTATTATTACTGGTCTATTCACATTTTGGATTTTTTCCTAGTTCAATTTTGGTAATTTCATGTTTCAAGGAATTTGTCCATTTTTTCCTAGGTTTTTCAATTGTAATGTCTCCGTTTTTCACTGCTTATTTTATTTAGGGGTGTATTCTTTTTGTGCAGTTAGTCTGGCTAAAGGTTTGTCAATTTTGTTTACTTTTTAACAAAACAAAACTTTTCCTTTCTTTGATCTTTCAGTTTTTGGTTTCAATTTCATTTATTTCTACTCTGATCTGTGCTATTCATTTTCTTCTACTACTTTTGGGTTTGATTTTCCCTTGTTTGTGTATTTCTTTGAGATATATCTTTATGTTGCTTATTTGAATTTTTGTACTTTTTGAACGTGAGACCTATTACTGCAAATTTTCCCCTTAGCAATGTTCTTTTCTGTATCCTCATAGGTTTTGGTATACTTTATTTTAATTATTTTATGAAATTTTTAAAATTTTCTTCTTAATTTCTTTTTTTTTTTGAGTAAATGATTTGTTTTATTCTTTTTTTATTATTAAATCATAGTTGTGTACATTAATGTGGTCCTGGTTTTTTATGTACCATGGTTTTTTATGGTCATGGTACATAAAGAGGTCTATGAACACACTAGTTTCATAGACCATTTGACACATTTTCATTACACTGGTTAGCATAGCCTTCCTGGCATTTTCTTAGTTATTGTGCTAAGACATTTATATTCCACATTTACTAAGTTTCACATATGCCCTTGTAAGATACACTGCAGGTGTAATCCCACCAATCCCTCTCCCTCTGCCCACCTCCCCCCTCCCTCCCCTCCCTTTCCCCTTTCCCCCTATTCTTAGGTTGTAACTGGGTTATAGCTTTTGTGTGCTTCAGTTGCCCAACAATCATTGTGTGTTTCTGTAGTTTCAAATGTTTCTCTTGTTACTGATTTGCAGTTTGAGTCCATGGTGGTTAGAGAAAATACTTGATATGATTTTAATTTTTTGAATCTTTTAAGACTTGTTGTGTGGCCTAACATATGGCCCATCCTAGAGAATGATGTGAGAGCAGAGGGGAAGAATATGTATTATTAAAAGTGTGAAATATTTAATTTTCTTAAGTAATAAGTTTAACAGTATGTTCACTCACATTTCTCTTTGATACTTCTTGTTTTATTTTTATTGTGAAGGTAGAGCCTCAGTTTTTCAATTGCATGTTTTGGCTTGTGATTATCTTTCAAAAAAATTTTAGAGCTATTTTAGTGAAACCACAGATAATTATAAAATTTGTGTTATTTTCAAATATGAGTTTCATTGTAGAATGAATGCCACATAGACATTGAAACATTGAAATACAAATGAAGTGTTTGAGAAGGATGTGGCTAATGATAGTTAAAGAAGTTCCACGGTGGTGATTTTAATCTTGAAAATGAGCCACATGGGCAACCTGAGACCAAGATATATAATGGTGAGCTGAAAGTTATAATGGAAGTGAATCCATTTCAGCTTGTATGTGAATTAGCAGCAAGGCTTGATTTGCTATTTTTTTTTTTTTTTTTTTATTAAATCATAGCTATGTACAATGGTATGATCATAGGGCATCATACATTAGTTTCATAGACCGGTTGACACGTTTATATCACACTGGTTAACATAGCCTTCCTGGAAATTTCACAATTGTGTTGAGACATTTACATTCTACATTTACTAAGTTTCACATATACCATTGTAAGATGCACCACAAGTGTATTCTCACCAA
>CAUYPK010014964.1:0-117734 GCA_963574355.1 Loris lydekkerianus
TTAATAAAGTGAATAAACCATTTAAGACAGTAAAGCATTGTAAATAAATGGTTAAAAATCCTGAATCCTTATACTCCAAAACCCCTGATTATAAGGATTCAGGATTTATAACCATTTATTTACAAGACTTTACTGCCTTAAATGGGTTTTCATTCAATTAAATGTGCCATTAAATATTGTGGGTTAAATAGTTCAGTGGAATACAGTTCAGTTCAGCCGCCTACCTCTTCAGCTCAGCCGCGACTTGTGGACTGAGCTGAAGCACCGCCTCCTCAAGCAGATGGCAGAAGACTACTGGAGACTACGTGCATTTGATTAGGTGTGTGCGCACCAAATCAAATAACCTGTATGACCCGAGTATAAGCCGAGTTCGTGTTTTGGGGCACAAATTTTGTGCCGAAAAAACTCGGCTTATACTCGAATATATAGGTAAATAAAAAATTATTAAAAACACAGAAGTTTACTATTATATGTATTTTTTATTCCTCATCTTTGGGTTGATGTGATTATTTTCTTTTTATAAAAGGAGATTAATTTCCTTATTCTTAGTTTTGAGGCTGAGAAGTAGGAGTTGATCAAGGATGTAAATTCTGAATTCAGAATTGGGTGTTTGAATCTTACCACTCTAATTATTTGCTGTGTGACTTTGGGCAAGTTCCTTAGCATCTTTTTTTTTTTTTTTTTTTTTTTAAATTTCAGATTAATATGAGGGTACAAACAATTAGATTACAATGTTTGCATTTGTTAGGAAAGGTCCCTGTTGTAGTTGTGTCCTACACCCTGGAGGTGTGCCATAGACCCTTACATAGTACCCATTAGGTGGGAGCATACCTCCTGCTCCTCACCCGCCACAACTTGAATTGAAATGAATTTTTCTCTTATGTGGGTGTGTATTTGCTTATCTACTGGTTTCATATTTGTATTGAGTACATTGAACACTTGCTTTTCCATTCTTGTGTTATTTTACTAAGAAGAATCTATTTCAACTCTATCCAGGTTAATACAAAAGATGTAAAGTCTCCATCTTTTTAATGACTGAATAGTATCCCATGGTGTACGTATTCCACAGTTCATTAATCCATTTATGGGTTCATGGGTTTTTTTTTAGCATCCTCGATACTCAGTTAAGAGTTATAATGATAGCTATTAGAGGTATTGGTTGTGAAGAGCTTACTGCAGAGTCTAGTAGCATTTAGTGTTTATTTAAAATCAGCTAATAATAGTAGAACATAAATACTAAATGATATTCCTTTATTAACCATTTCTCTGAGGAGTACTCTTGAAGTAATGCCTCTATAGGATACTCAGGGAATGCTACAAACATATATACATGTATATATTCATATATATATAAATCTTTGAGAAGGCAAACTGGGTTCCTATATTAGAGGACCCTATTTTAAGAATACTTTGTAAGTATGTTTGTGGGCTTGAATTAAAAAATCAGATATAGAATCACTTTAATTTTTCTCTTACAGGCTTGAAATGAGTACAGTTTTTGCAAAAACCTTTGAGGTCAAGATATTAAATGAAAAGTTTACTAAAATGAAAATTGTGGCTCAATAAAGTCTTTTTTGTCATTTCTTAGTAAAAAATTTTGTAGAGGAAACAATTTGGAAATATCCTAATGTTGCTAAAATAGATAATCTCTATTTAGAGGAGAAAATAAGGTACTGTCAAGCCAAAATAAAAATAAGTAACTATTTCAATTTTGCAATATTCCTTTTCTAAAATTATTTGAATTCTTTTGTTTTGGCAATTCCAAACATTTATTGTTTGGATTATAATTTAAGCCTTATCTTTGCTAAAATATTAATGGAATTTGACTGACAGATGATTATAAAAATAACATTAAAATCTAAATTTACCAGTTGAGGAATAAAAAAATTGACGTGTAATGGAGAAAAAAACCTTTTAAATTCTCCAATATCAAAATTTATGATTGCTTTTCCAGGGGCAGTTGTTACATGCTATTAATGAACCTTGTTTATGCTGGAGGTAGTATTCCATCTTTGGCCTTGTGCCTTACAAACTACTCATGGGTGCATATTTAAACTGGAGCACACATGTTCTTTTGTTACATTGCTTGCACATCTGCCAGCTTTGAACAAATTGTAGGCTCTGTTAATAATACTCCTTTTGTGTTTGCTGAAAAAGATATGACACTGTCAGTGGTTTTGCTTTTAAAATCTCTTTCAAATTTTCAGTCTTTAGAAAACCTAAATAGTGGCGCCATAGCCCCAACTCATTCTAAATGCTTAGAAATGGAAAGAAATCTAGGGCTTCCTGCTGAAGAAGATGATGAAGATGAAAATGAGGCTACTGAAGAGGAAGATGACGAGGAGGAGAAGGGTAAGCACTGAAACAGGTTTGCAGTGATCATCTCCCAGTGTCTCTGGGTTTTCAGTGTTCTGGCTGTCAGGGACTTTGTGACATAGTTAATCACTGGATGCCATAAGCCTGCCATTAAATTCCTTATGCTTTTGTTTTCATAAAACATAATTTTCTTATAAGAATAGAGTAAAGGTAGTGTAGTTGATAAAATGTTGTTGTATTACACAATTGCTTCAACTCAGTTTAGTTTTCTATTTAAAATTATTGACACTGAAAAGTATAATTGTGAAATTTTCTTTGTTTAGTGATAAATTATTTTGATTATTTGTTTTGCCCTTTTTTTGCCACTCATGAATCTTTTAGCCTAACTGTGAACAGTGAAAGTCAGTCGGTTAGAACTAACATAACTCCATTGTAATTTTGACCAAAGATTTAGGTAATGAAATTTACCTAATTTAATTAGATTTTGATAATGAACTTAGATTTAGGTAACTAAATTTAGATGTAACTAGGTTTAGTGTTAGGTGGTTGAAATGAAGATTCTATTGTATTTGTAGACTTTTCTTGGTGAAATTAATTACCATTGACTTAATTACCATTTAATTAATTATTACCATTAATTAAAAGTTGGTTATATTATAAAATTTGGATTTGGTAAATTGCTTGCTATAATTTTTTCTAAATGTTAAATTTTGGAACTATACCTGGGTTTTAAAACATTGGTGTTTTACAATGCTGGCAAAATGTAAATCACAACAAAGTTCTGATACTTAGTAGTAGCCAAAGTGTTTACCTGAAATTATGACGGGTACTTAAAAGCCCCAATTGGACTGGAATTAGACAGAAAAGACAGAAAATGGTAACTCATGGTACATCTTACTATATTCTTTAAAAGAAGCCAAGAGGATAAACTTTCTTCTCCCTTTAATCTAGTGTGTTTCTATTTAAACATAAATGGCCTCTTTCTTTTTTTTTTTTAAGACTGTTCGTTGCCAGTACCCAATGCAACGCAAGTTACTTTCCTTAAGACCTACTTTGGCCATTCCAGTTTTAAACCGTAAGTATAATCTCAGTTAATTATTAAATCACATATTTAATATTTTCTTCACAAAGAAAAAAAGCAAATAACCCATCCACTTACTAGTAGCACAGTAGTTACATAGTTATTCTTGCTATACTATATTTTTTATAAGTGACTATAAAATTATACAAAGTATTTATAAAATTCGTTTCTGTAACTTGGTTTTATAAGTTAGGAAAAATGTTTTTCCTTTAATTGAGTGATTCTGTGTAAAAGTAGTTTAAAGACACTGGTAAATATATTTTAATTTAATGATGACTTGTTTTTTATTAAACAAGTATCTCTACACCTGTTTGGTGCATCATACTGTCAACAGCATGCTGACATAGTCTCTTCGTTATGTAACAGTTTTACAGACAGCAATAATCTTATGTATTTTAACATATTCAAAATGTGCTTATATCTAAGAGGCACATTTATAATGATAAAAATGAAATGAATAAAAATGAGATGAGGAACAAATAAATTGGAGCATAATTAATAAACATGTAAAAATCTGGAGTAGATTTTTTTCTGTTCTGGGAATTTAAAATACACACTGAAATATTTCATTCCTTTATATCTTTTGTTCTTAACAACTTTTTATTTGTGTTTCACATACGGAAAAGTACTCATGGGGGGTATAGGTCGATGACATTTCATAAACTGAGCCCCCTGTATAAACTGGCACTTAGGTAAGAGTAGGTCATAATGGAGTAAGATCTTCAGTACACCAGAAGATCACCTTTCTAAATGATTTTTCCCTTGACATTTAAAGAAAAATTTCTAAGATACGTTAAAGCTGAAAGAATGTGTTTTCTGTGAATGCCCATACACCCACCACCTCAGTTTGATGATTAATACTCTACCTGTCCATTAATCCATTGAAGTTTAAACGTGCCTCTCAGGGTCCATTGAGGACATTTGTTATACTTCCCCCTAAGGACTTTAGCATTAATTATTAACTAGAATAAATATTTTTTACAGTTTTTTTCTTAGATATAAAATTTGCATACAAGGATATGTAGAATTTTAAGTGTATGTGCATGTACGTATTTAATCTAAAGATGTAGAACATCACTATCATCACCTCCCAAAGTTCCCTCATTTCCCTTCTCAGTCAGTCCTTGTGACTGGAGTGTTTCTCTTATTTGTGTTAAAGAATTGATTTTTTTTTAAGATATCTAGTATGAAGCTTAGAATTGATAATATACTTTAGGTATATGTAAGGAAATTTAATACATATATCAAATTGAAACTTCTAGTTGTTAGCTTGAATGGAAGGTTGGTCAAATGGGGTTCTTCATTTGAAAGTTCTTGGGTTTGTACATCTTTATATATGAAGCTCAGAAATGTAAAAGACATTTTATTAGTGGAAATAAAAAAATTAATTGGGTTTTAACTTTGCCTGGCTTTCTTATTAATAAAACAAAATAGTTTTTTGCTTTTTACCTTCAAGGGTTCAGTGGAAAGTGATTCATTCAGTTTTAGAAGAAAGGAGAGATAATGTTGTTGTCATGGCAACTGGTAAGTTGTAAAAACAAAACAAAACAAAACAAAACAAACCTAATCATCAGAAAAGAAAACTTCTGCTGGGCGTGGTGGCTCACGCCTGTAGTCCCAGTGCTGTGGGAGGCCGAGGTGGGTGGATTGCCTGAGCTCAGAGGTTCGAGACCAGTATGAGCAGCAGTGAGCCAGAGTAAGACCCCGTCTCTACTAACATCAAAAACAGCCAGACATTGTGGTGGGTGTCTGTAATCCCAGCTACTGGCGAGGGAACGGGACAGAGCATCGCCAGAGGATGAAGAAAATGAACAAAAAGAAAGAGTACTTCAAACGAAGAAGAATGAGCAAGCAAGCTGAAATTAAAAAAAAAAAAAAAAAAAAGGAAAACTTCAAGTGTTTAAAATGCTTAATCTTCCATTAAACTCTTCAAATACAAATACAAATGGCATAAAATATAGAAGTACACAGAGCCTACATGCTCAGATACATGCATGAAGTAGCTTTTATGAAGATAGCATATTAGTAATGACCATTCTGTGGTACAGGTACATTGTAAGAAGAAATTAAAGTATCAAGGGTTTATTTTTATTTCTATGAATATATTATTTTTATTTTAAGGATATGGAAAGAGTTTGTGCTTCCAGTATCCCCCCGTTTATGTTGGCAAGATTGGCCTTGTCATTGCTCCCCTCATTTCTTTGATGGAAGACCAAGTGCTCCAGCTTAAGTAAGTCGTGTTGTTGTTGCCACACCGTTGCCCTCTTTTTTCTTCTGTGAATGAAATATGATCTAGCAGGGGTGTCCAACTGGTGGCCCATGGATCACATGGTGTTTATGCACAGGCCCTTTTATTTGCTCCTCACCTTTTGTTGGTGTTTGTGTATTTAACGTGTAGCATAAGATAATTCTTCTTCTTCTGACATGGCCCAGAGAAGCAAAAGGTTGGACACCCCTGACTGTGTATGAAATCTAGTTCATAAAAACATTTTCTGCAAGTGTTGTTTTATGATACTTTAGTGGGAGAACTGTCTTCTTCCTTAAGTTGTTTGTGATTCAAGGCTACCAGATGGTCCTGATAAAATTTTTTAGAAAAGCATTATTACTTTATGCTGGTTTACACTGAATATTTCAGAATTCTTTTCTCTCTTATCCTTGCTCTGTAACTTGGTATTAAGTGTGTACATGGAAGCATACTTTTTAATCTATGAAAACTTTCCAACTTCTTTAAGCTGAGCATATTATCTTTTTTTTGGTATTGATACATAATCTTTGTATATATTTCTGGGGTACATGTGGTATTTTGATTCATGCATATAATACATAATAATCAAATCAGGGTATTTAGGATATCCGTCACCTTGAACATTTGTCATTTCTTTGTGTTGGGAACATTGCAAATCTTCTCTTCCGGGTATTTTGAACTATGCAGTATATGTTGATTAATTACTATTATTGTACTATGCTATCAAACACTAGAACTTATTTCTCCCAACTATTTGTTTGTATCCATTAACCAATCTCTCTTTACTCCTCAACCCTCTGCTGCCCTGAGCTTGCAATCTTTTTGAAAGACCTACCTTAAAAACCTTCTGATATAGCCCATGTGTGGTGGCTCATGCTTATAATCCTAGCACTGTGGGAGGACGAGGCGAGTGGATTGCAGGAGCTCAGGAGTTTGACACCAGCCTGAGGAAGAGCGAGACCCTGTCTTTACTAAAAATAGAAAAAGTAGCTAGGCGTCATGGTGGGAGCCTCTAGTCCCAGTTACTTGGGAGGCCACGGCAAGAAGATTGATTGAGCCTAAGATTTTGAGCTATGAGCTATGGTGATGCCGTGGAATTCTACCTAGGGTTACATAGTGAGGCTCTTTCTCCAAAAGAAAAAATGCAAAACAAGATAAAACCTTCTGATATGGCATTTGAAGGAATTTGTTCGTCAAGTTAGTGAGTGATAGAAAGGAAAATTGCAAAGAAGAGGAATGCACACTATTACATTTCTTTATTTCTTTTCACAAATGAAGTTGATATTTGTAGTGTGTACATGGCTTCAGAGTGTTTGTTTTTCTCTTATAGAATGTCCAACATTCCAGCTTGCTTCCTTGGATCAGCACAGACAAAAAACATTCTAAATGATGTTAAATCGTGAGTAATTAATGATTTGTTTTCATGTTGTCAGGTGTCTGTGGTACTTGAGATAATTTTGTACACAAAAAATTTCTATTTAATGCATGAATATAATGTTCCATGATTTAAAAATATGCTTTCTTTTTATAGTACATTTTCAGAACTGTTAATTTTTTAATCTTTCAGAGTTAAAGGAATTTATTAAATATTCTCAGTTTTCAGGCTATAAGCTTAGCATTATCATCATGGAATTACAAAATTTTGTTTTTGGAAGGGAACTTGGAGAATATCTAGATTTGTCTCATTTTTACAAGTGAAAAAACTGAGGCCCAGGACAATTTGCCCGGTGTTACTCCATGAATTTGTGGCTGAGCAGGGATTGGATTCTAGGTCTCTAGTCCTACTGATTCTGTTATGATGTAATTGCTAAAAAGAATATTATCTCAGATACACAAAAAATATGTTTGTACATTAATATACAGTAGAACTTCCATAGGTGACTATATCTGTGCATTGACCACCTCCTTAAGTTGACCTAATTTTCATAGGCTGGACATGCACCACATGTACATATCAGTACAGTAGGCCTAGTTTCTTAAGTTGACCACTTCTATATAGTGACCAGTTTGTTACATTTCCATGGGTGGTCACCTCCTAGACATTTTACTGTATATGGACATACACATGTATATATGCATATTCTAATTTCAGAACATTTTCATTACTCACAAGAAAACTCTCATACTTATTAAACAGTCATCCCTTATTGTCCTCTTTCGACCCCTTTTCAACCACTAATCTGCTTTCTGTCTCTGATTCGCCTATTCTGGATTTTTCTGTAAATGAATTTATACGGCATGTGGGCTTCTGTGTGTCTGGCTTCTTCCACTTAGCATAATGTTATCAGTACTTCATTTCTTTTTATGACTGAGTAGTATTACCTTGTTATGGGCATGCCACATTTTGTTTATCCACTCATCAGTGATGGGCATTTGGGTTACTCCCACTTTTTAGCTATTAATGAATAATGGTGCCATGAACATTTATGTACAAATTTCGTTATGAACATGTTATCTGTGCTCTTGTACATATGCCTAGAAGTGGAATTGCTAGGGCATATGGTAATACTTTGTTTAACTTTTTAAGGAACTGTCAGACTTTTTGCGAGTAGTTGTACTATCTTACATTCCCCCCAGTGGTGTATGAGAGGTCCATTTCTTCCACATCCCTTTTATCACTTAGTATGGCTTACCTGTTTTGTTGGTGACTGATTCCTAGTGAAAGCACAATGCCTAGTGTACTATGGATGCTCAAAAATTAAATTAAATATTTAATTTTATCCATTCTAATAGAATCTCATTGCGTTTTTTTTTTTTTTTTTACTTTTTTGAGACAGTCTTTACTCTGTTGCCCTGGATAGAGTGCTGTGCTCACAGCAACCTCAGACTCTTAGGCTCAAGCGATCCTCATGTCTCAGCTTCCCAAGTAGCTGGTATTACAGGTGCTCGCCACCATGCCTGGCTAATTTTTCTAATTTAGTAGAGATGGGGTCTCACTCTGGCTCAGGCTGGTCTTGAACTGAGTTATATCAATCCATCTCCTCAGCCTCTCAGAATGCTAGGATTATAGGTGTGACCCACCAGGCCAGGCCTTGTTGTGTTTTTAATTTGTTTTTCCATAATGACTAATTATATTGAACATCTTTTCATATAGTTTTTGGCCATCTGTGTATTTCCTTTGAGGAAGTATTTATTCAAATCTTTTGCCCACTTTTTGTTTTTTATTTTCTTAAAAAAATTTTTTTTTTTTTTTTTTTAATTGTTGGGGATTCTTTGAGGGTACAAGAAACCACGTTACACTGATTGCATTTGTTAGATAAAGTCCCTCTTACAATCCTGTCTTGCCCCCAAAAGGTGTGGCACACACCAAAACCTCACCCCCCTGTTTTTTATTTTCTTATTGAGCTTTGATAGGACCTTTCTATATTCTGAATATAAATCCTTTATTTGATATGTGCTTTGCAAACATTTTTTCCTAGTTTGACTTTTCATTCTCTTCACAGTTCTTTTGAAGAGAAGCAGTTTTTCATTTTGATAAACTTCAGTTTCTTTTATTTTTTATTTTTTTCTTTCTTTTTTTTTTATTAAATCATAGCTGTGTACATTGATATGATCATGGGGCATCATACACTAGTTTCACAGACTGGTTGACACGTTTATATCACACTGGTTAACATAGCCTTCCTGGCAATTTCACAGTTACTGTGTTGAGACATTTACATTCCACATTTACTAAGTTTCACATATACCATTGTAAGATGCACCACAAGTGTATTCTCACCAATCCCCCTCCTTCCACCCCTCTCCCCTCTCCCTCCCCTCCCTTTCCCCCTTCCCCCTATTCCTAGGTTGCAAATGGGTTACAGCAACTTCAGTTTCTCAATTTGTTCTTCTAATGGATTTTTCTTTTGGTATTTCAGCTAAGAAATCTGTGCCTCACAAAGATTTTCTTTTATGTCTTCTCCTAAAAGTTGTATAGTTTTAAGTTTTACACTTAGATTTGTTATCCATTTTTAGTAGATTTTTGTATATGTGTTACTTGTTTATGTATTTTTTACAGTTTATTTATGTACTTTTCACATATGAATGGTCCATTTCCACTGGGCAAAAAGACTATCCTTTTACATTGAATTTCCTTTGCACCTTTGTCAAAAGTAAGTTGTCTGCATGTATGTGGGTCTGTTGCTGCACTCTCAATTTGCTCTTCTGTCTGTCTGTCTGTCTGCCTTGACTGTCTTGATTACTACAGCTTTATAATAAGCTTCAAATCGGACAGTGCAATTCCGCCAGTTTCATTCTTTCCCTTCAAAGTTATTTTAGCTAGTCTAGGTTTTTTGTATTTCTATAAGTATTTCAATATCACTTTTTCAACTAAAATGCCTACTGGGATTTTGATTGGGTTTACCTTGAATCTAGATATCTAAAGAATTAGCTGTTTTGGTAATCACTGTCAATTGTTTTATATCAAAGAAAATGCACACTGAAGTTAAGTAACCTGCCTACGATCACTTGCCTTATAAGAAGTAGAACTGAGAGTCAAACCTGGACAGTTTGGTATCTGAGCTTATTACTTATATTGTTATCTGTGTCAATTAGAATAGTAATTTCATGACATACCTGTTTTGTTGGTGACTGATTCCTAGTGAAAGCACAATGCCTAGTGTACTATGGATGCTCAAATATTTGTTGAGTGAATAGACTATTATAAAGTTCTTTCATATTGAAAGTGACATTTCATTTTATTTAACTTGATCTAGGTCTTTATTTGGTAGAATGGATAATAGACTCATAATATTTTTCCCTAGATCTAGCCTTTCTTACAAACATTGACTTAATTAGGATTCTTTTCTGCCCAGAGTAGAAATTTACTCAAAGTAGCTTAGGTGAATATTGAATTTTCTATTAAGGATAAAGGAATGTCTCATGGATCCCGCTGAAAAGGTAGCCAGCCTTTAAGGAAGAAACTGGAATTGGGTATGGAAAATACAGTAGGAGGCTGGGTGTGGTGGCTCACACCCCTAATCCTAGTCCTCTGGGAGGCCAAGGCGTGTGGATTGCTTGAGCTCAGGAGTTTCAGACTAGCCTGAGCAAGAGAGAGTCCCTAAAAACTAGCCGGGCATTGTGAGGGGTGCCTGTAGTCCCAGCTACTTGGGAGACTTAGGCAAGAGGATTGCTTGCATTTGAGGTTGCTGTGACGTATGATGCCACAGCACTCTTATCAAGGGCAGCAAAAGTGAGACTGTCTCAAAAAAGAAAAAAATACAGTAGGGTTTTCCTTTGATGTATCACCTCTATGTGTCTTCTTCATTTTCCTCTGAAGAGAATCATTCTTTGCCTTTCAAGTCATAAAATGGAAGATGGCTGCTCTGTGCCTCCCTTTCCCTCCCCTTTTGAACATGTTGCAGGTCCTTCCGCTTGCAGAGGCCTACTGGGTGTTTCTTGATCAGACCTCCAGATTTTAGAACAGAGATTAGTTGGCATGGCTTTGACACTTGGCCCAACAAGTTTTAGGCAAGAGATCAGAATATGTAGAATAGATGTGAATGCTGAGGGTTTGATGGTGAGGAAGTGGTGGTGGGGCATAGTTAGAGGGTGGGATGTGGGTGGTATGAAAGGTTTATTATAGGCTTGATCATCTAATTCAAGCACATGAGGGGGACTAGGTTGTTAGAAATCAGAACCTGGCTTCTACTGTCACCTCAGTGCTAAATAACTTCCTGATAGGTACTGTTACTTTTTATTTGATGCATTGAAGAGAAATGAAAAAACTAACATATATGAATATTTATTTGGTTTTTCAAAAGTAGTATAATGTATTATTTAAGCATTTATCAAGTATTTTGATTTAAATTGTAATGTATTTGAGATGACTGTTTTCTTTATAGTTCGCATGTTTTTTTTCCTGTTTTTCTTCCCTTTTGTTTATTTGTATAGTGGCAAGTATCGGATTGTATATATGACTCCAGAATTCTGTTCAAGTAACTTGGATCTACTTCAGCAACTTGAAGCTAATATTGGTAAGTGGCAAAGAAGGATCTTTATAAATACTTAATTTAATTGAGGTTTTTTTTTTTTTTAATTTTTAGTGTTAAAACTGTGACTGCAGACAGGATTAATTTCTGTTAACATTTATTTCAATTATCTCCTCCAGGAAATCTGTGACTCTCTAACTTGTGTTTCCCCTGCATTACCCCATAGTCTCCTGTAACTGCTTTTTCCATAGTAACTAGGCTTTGGTATTACATGTATAATTGCTGTTTACATAACTATTTTCTTCTAGTAGACTGTAAACTTTTCAAGGGAAAAATGCCATTCTTATTTACATTTTCCTAGTGTGGTGCTTGGCGTTTAGGCACTTAAACGTATTGCTGAAGGAGTGTTGAATCCAAGATTCTATAAAATTTATCTTTTTTCATATTTTGACTCATAATGAAAGGTACAGTGGTTTTCAAGAGGACAGTGGTTTTCTACCTTTGTTTATGAGAATCACCTTTCAAACTTTAGAATAATGTAGGTAACTGCCCTCCAATCTTCTCTATTGTGATTTAACAGGCTGGGGTGGTACCTGGCATTGATAGTTTTCCACAGGTGATTCTGACACGTGGCCAGGATTTAAAACCACAGTACCCTTGACAAGTTGCCAACAGTGAGTGTGATTGATTACAAAAAACAAAACCAAAAACTTAGGCATTTGCTGAGGTTTCAACAAAAGGAACCCATATAAACAAAAAAAACACTTAACTGAGTCAGCTTTTTTCCTAGAAAGCATAATTCTAGAATTAGTCAAAAGCTGATGTCACTTTTTTTTTGTACTTAAAAAATTTTTATTTGGCTTGGCACCTGTGGCTCAAGTGGCTAAGATGCCAGCCACATTCACCTGAGCTGGCGGGTTCGAATCCAGCCTGGGCCCACCAAACAACAATGACGGCTACAATCAAAAATTAGCCAGGCGTTGTGGTGGGCACCTGTAGTCCCAGCTACTTTGGAGGCAGGAGAATTGCTTGAGCTCAGGAGTTAGAGGTTGCTGTGAGCTGTGATGGCACAGCGCTCTACCCAGGGGACAGTTTGAGGCTCTGTCTCAAAAAAAAAAAAAAAAAAAAAAATTTATTTGTTGCTTTTTTCTTGGTGGTTAGGCCTACCTATCAAAGAGCTGCAGTCATGGCTTCTGTTTCAAATGTCTATATTTGAGACCTTCAGTTGAATTAACCAAAGTTAGTTTTCTAAAATTCTGTAATTTATTTGTGTAGTTATACATTAAAATAATTCCAGATAGGTTAACTTTTCAAATTGTAACATTTCCTTAGTGGTTACTTACACATAACTTTAGTTAAGTATTTAATGATTTTTCTAACAATATAATGAAAATAAGCTTGTATCTTCTAGTATGTGGTAAATCCAGCAAAAGTTTTAACATTTGATTAAATACATGCATTTGATTAAAAGCATTTTGTTTAATACCCTTATAAGAGGTGCATTCATCAGCCACTAAACTCCCATATTGGTGTCTTATATTTTTGCCTTTAATGGATGATGAATTTGATATATTTTTTACTAGGGCATATGAAGTTCTTATGAAAGTTTCCCTTTGTAGTAAGTGCAACTACCCTGTATATAAATTTCATGGTTTTGTTAGAAAGGCTAAGGGGCTATGTGTATAGTAGTAGGGTATATTTTATTTCATTTTAGTATTTTCTTTGTTTTTGTGATGGTGTTAAATGTGAATAATCAGTATAATTAGTAACTAAATACTTCTGACAGCTAGTGACAACTTTCTATTTTTATTTTTGGATTAATTATGGATTAAGTAGATTAATTATGAGCACTGCAGTCATTAGGGCAGAGTACTTTGCTGCCCTAATGAATGAAAATGAATGGATGGATGAAAATGTTTGATTAACTCAATATTAAAAAGGGATAAATTAAATAAAAATTATTTTTGCAATATTTTCCTTTGGCTTTTGTTGGAGAAAATTATAAATTGCTTATAAAAAGGAGTACACTGTGGATGTTCTGTGTACAGTACACTGACATTTAATCAGATTTGTCATTTTTAGGTAAATGTTAAATTATTTAAGTAGTCTGGATTTTTAGCAGAAACAGCAAACATATTATATGGAGATTCCTTACCAGCCAAACTTGTAATTGTCTTTTAACTTTGGAAGTAAGACTTGAAAGACAAATATGCCAAAATGAAATATATATAGGTACTCAGAAGACACTTGGACTTGCATATTCAAAGTGAATATTGGTAAAGCTTGTCTCGATGATTTGAAGGGACAAAGTTCAGCCCTATTAAAAGCTATTTTGTATTTTGTCAACCGTGTAAGTAAGGCTTTTTTTTTTTTTTTTTTTTTAAGAGACAGAGTCTCACTTTATCACTCCTTGGTGGAGTGCTGTGGTGTCACAGCTCATAGCAACCTCCAACTCATGGGCTTAGGCGATACTCTTATCTCAGCCTCCTGAGTAGCTGGGACTACAGGCGCCTGCCGCAATACCCGGCTATTTTTTTGTTGCAGTTTGGCCAGGGTCGAGTTCAAACCTGCCACCCTCCATATATTGGGCTGGCGCCCTACCCACAGTGCCACAGGGGCCGCCCTGTAAGTAAGGCTTTAAAATAAAATTTTAAAAGAAAAGAGATTGTTATCTTTGTTTTAATCCGTTTAAATAAAAATCAGAGTGATTTAGTTTCTAAAGCCAAAGTAAGTAGAGTGGTAATATTGAACTTTTCCTAGCCACTCAGTGGTGACCAGAGACGTTTGGTGCTAATAGCCTACTTCACTCACATTTAGTAGGTTTCTTTTTCCTCCATGCTCTCTTAGGATGATTACAGTTTGTTACTCAATGAATTCGAATTGTTTATTTGAACATCTGTCTCCTCCTTCAGAATTGTAAATGCCACAAGGGTATATATTTCATTAATCTTTGTATTCCTGGAAAAGCATTTGGATCATAATAGACACTTAATAACCATAATATTAATAATGGTAGTATTTTCTTTTTTTTTTTTTTTTTTGAGCTCTTTTTTGTGCCAGACCCTACCTTCACATTATATGTGAATGACCTAATTTAATCTTCAGAATAACTAAAAATGCTAGGTGTTGTTATTATCCACATTTTAGTTGTGAGGAAGCTGAGTGCATGGAAAGTGTAAGGTAATACACATGCTAAATGGTCAAGCCAGGTTCTTCATCCAGGAATTCCTACTCCAGAACACAGGTTTCTAATTATCCTGCTGCTGTCAGAATATTACTAATGCTCAGAGAAGTATCAAGTAATGATTATACCTACTGAGGGAAAACAGTTATTCTTATATTTAGTATTAATTTGGTAATTGAGGGCAAAAAGCATTACTAATGCTCCTTTTGAATGATGAGATTTACTTCTCCCTATACCATTTTACCCTAGAAGATGTGGCTGTCATCCTGTCTTCTGTTACTGCAGTTTCAGAAAGTCTCTGTGCTATCTGTGATCAGTCATGGATAGTGATGCATCAAATCTCAGTAAAACGTACTGACACTTTATATATCTTTTAATACCTAATCCAGGAGATAAAATTGATGGTATTACCAAGGAGAAAGGGAACAGTTCTTTTTTCAAAGGCATTATTATTGCAGGTGGTTCATGAGTGATAGTTTTTGGGACAAAGTCATAATAAGCAATTTGTCTCGCTGAGGAATAATGATAAAAGTTGAAATCCAATAAATATATTGTTTGGATTAATATATACTTCCTCTTCTTTTTTAATTTTTATGCCTTTTATTCACGTATCTCCCCTCTCCCTGTTTCTAATGATGATTTTTGGTGTTACCTGATGTTATATATGCCTTTATTTTTATATGAACCAGATAATTTGATTTTGCTTATTTATTCTTTTGGTAATGTTTATGTATTGTAAGTGATGACATTAATATTGATTTAGGTGAGTTTATTTCTTTTAGCTCTATTTTTCCGGTTGTGTATCTTTCTTTTTTATAGGTATCACACTTATTGCTGTGGATGAGGCTCACTGTATTTCTGAGTGGGGACATGACTTTAGAAGTTCATTCAGGACACTGGGCTCCCTGAAGGCGAGCTTCCCATCGGTAAGCTTCACAGAGTCTCATGTCATGAAAAGACATTCCTAACCTGAACTCCTTTCAGATTGAGGAGTTGCCAAAAAGCTGAAGACATTTCTATGACAGGGCAAATGGTGATGTAAGCAAGGAAAGACTTTTTAAAAAATTCTAAGGTTGGCATATAATTTATTGAGGAATACTATTAAGCTTGACAAACTTTTCCTGAAAGGAAAGGCTTTATATTTCAGGCTTTATCGGCACATGTAGTCCCTTATCACACATTTCTCCCTGATACGTTTTTTAACAACCATTTAAAAATGTTAAGGTTACATTCTTTGCTTGTGGGCAGTCACAAAATGAGCTGTGGGCCATAGTAGGCAGCCTGCTGCTTAAAAGCCCTGTGTAGACTCTGGTGCCTTTTCAGTGATTTTTTTTTATGTCCATTTGCTCTTTGATGCTCTGAAACCATGGTTACCCTTTTTGCATCATAATTAAAAACCTAAAAGTTGAACCATTTTAAACAGGGATTTATTAAAGCTTCTAATATTATTTTAGAATTCCCCTTTCTTCCTTAATTGTGAAGAATAGCAAATTTTTACATGAATGTTCTGCATGAATGGGATACTTAAATGAACGGCTTGCAAACTCAGACTATTAGCACTTTTATTTTCTATTTTGAAAATTATAGGTTCATAGGAAGTTATAAAAAACGTGCAGAGCTGTCTTGTGTACCTTTCACCCAGTTTCCCAAAGGAAACATCTTGCATGACTGTAGTACAAGTCATGAAACTAGACAAGACATACAACATTTGTGCAACATCCAGAGTTTACTCTCATTTCGCCAGTTTTATAGGCATTCATTTGTATGTGTGTGTGTTGTTCTATAAAATTATATCTCTGTTATGTAACTTCCACTGCAATCAAGGTTCCAAACTGTGCAAGGCTCCCTGGAGGTATCGTTTTACAGCCATAGGCACTGTCTTCCACATCCCCAGTCCCCTGGCACCACTGACCTGGTCTCCATCTCTACAGTTTTATAACTTCAAGAATGTTATGTAAATAGAATCATACAGTGTGTCACCTCTTGGTGTCAATATTTTCACTCAACATAGTTCCCTTGAGAGCTCTATCCAAGTAGATGTGTATATCCATGTGTTGCTTAACAAGGGGAAACATTCCGAGCAGGGTGTTATTGGGTGACTGTGTCTTTGTGGGAAGATTGTAGAATGTGCTTACAAAACCTAGATGATATAGCCAAGGGGTGTTCAATCCACTGCTGGTGAAGACACATGCTGATTTTGTGAAGACTTTTTTTGCTCATCTGTGGTATCAGATACCATGAAAAGAATGCATGGATCTTTTTTTAATCAGCTTTTGTTAGTGTTTGTGTATTTAACGTGTGACCCAAGACAACTCTTACTTTTCCAATGTTTGGCAGAACAAAAAAAGGTTGAACATCCCACCTGTTGCTTCTAGGCTACAGATGTGTTTAGCATGTTTGTGTGTTGAATATGGTAGACAGCTGTAACACAATGACAAGTATTTGTATATCCAAACACAGAAAAGGTACAGTAAAAATATGGTATTTTTGTCAAAACTGCATGGGAGTTTCAGCGTAGTCTAGTTGCTCATTGTGCAGATTCTCTTGCCTCATTCTCCCAAGTAGCTAGGACTACAGGCACCTGCCCCAATGCCCGGCTATTTTTTTTTGTTATTGTTGTCATTGTTGTGTAGCAGGCCTGGGCCGAGTTCGAACCCACCAGCCTTAGTGTATGTCTGGCACCATAACCACTGTGTTATAGGCGCCGAGCCTGGAGTACTTGTTTTTAAAACTCTTAAAACTAGACCAGAAGACCCTATCTTGTAGATATGCAATCTTGGTCAGACGTGTGGTCTGCAAACATTTTCTTCCAGTTTGCAGTTTGTTTTTTCATCTTTTTCACAGGTCTTTCGCCAAGTAACTGTTCTGAAATTCTGATGACATTCAGTTTGTCACTTTTTTTGTTTTATGGATTGTGCTCTTCACTTGGCTCTAGAACCTGATTATTTTTCCTGTGGTTTTTTCCCTAAAATTTTTATAGTTTTGTGTTTTACATTCGGTCTTTCATCCATTTTGAGTTAAATTTTGTAGAAGGTGTTAGGTTTAGGTCAAGGTTCATTTGTTTCTCCATACATGTTCAGTTACCCCAGACCATTCATTGAAAAGGCTATCCTCCTTCTTCTACTAAATTGGTTTTGCCCCTTTGTAGAAAATAATTTGAGTATATTTGTGTGGGTCTGTTTGTGGTTCTTTGGCATGCTATATTAATCTTGAATGAATGAACAAAGTTGGCTTTTGTTTAAGTTTTCCTGTAGTAGCAAGGCAACATGTACTCAGAAAAAGTGTTGGAATTGTTTCTTACTCTTTTGGTATACAATGTCTAGTTCAATTTCCTTGTTCATTTATCTTGCCTATAGATAGCAAATCGAGGGGATCTTAAATATATTTTCTTTTTGTTAGACTTTCTCCTAAAGATTTGGTTGGATTTGGTTAGATATTAAAATAAAACATACCAACAAAATATTTAAATGCACTGGTTAGCATGTTTATATTGAAGGAAAATCAAACTATACTGTGAATTGAGCTCTGGCTATGGGACTGGTCTTGTTTGATTTTTTAAAAATCTTAGTTCAAAGAAGTAGTGGTTAATATTTTCATGTTGCTGTTCCTTGAAACAGCCCGTCACTGGTCAGATAGAATAGCACATGCCCCTGGCTTTCTTGTTTCCTTACTGTCTCTTTATTCTCAGCCTCCTCTGTTTCTTTTCTCCCCGCCCTTTTAATGTTGGCATATCTGAAATTTCAGTCTTTGGACCTATTCTCTTTCCTTTGTACTTCCTTCCTTGGTCATTTCAACCAACATAGAGTTTTAAATACCATCTATATACTGAGACTTTCCTAATTTTTGTCTCCATCTTGGGCTGATAACAGCAGTGCCCAAGTGATCCAGTTTTGCTGCTTCTCTGCCGGCATTTGGTATTTCCACTACTTTTAGTTTTAGTCATTTTATAGAACGTGTGTGTGTGTGTGTGTGTGTGTGTGTGTGTGTGTGTGTGTGTAGCCCCTCAACTTACATAGATTCTGTTCTATAGTAATTGCCTACTCAACACTTCTCTACTTAGATGCCTAACAGATATCCTAGATTTCTGGATAATCTCTCCACTCCAGATCTGCTCCCATTTTGTTTAATAGCAGTTCCATTGGCCAAAAGCTTGGAACTCTTCTCTTTCTTTTATGCTACATCATATATTTAAACAGCAAGGAAGTGTCATGAAATCTTCACACTGTATTCAGAATCTAATCACTTGTCTCTTGATTCCTACCTTTCTCTGGTTCACACCACTGTCTCACTTGCCCATTACACCTCGTGCTCTTGTTCTTTCTCTCCTTTAGTCTGTTTCAACACAGCATCGAGAGCAATACTTCTGTGAGTAAGTCAGATCAGGGCATCTGTTTAAAACCCTCTATCAGTGCGCCATTTTACGCTGAATAAAGGCAAAAGGCCCTACAGTGTCTTACCAAGCCTTATATGATTCAGTCTTCTGTTTTGTCTTTGACCTTGTCCTGCTCTTCCTCTGGGTTCTAGCCACACTGCCCTCCTTGATATTCTTCAGACATTCAAGACACGCTCCAGGGTCAGGCCTTTGCTGCTGTCCCTCTCCCTGAGTGCGTCTCACCAGGTCATTTATCTTGTGTCCTCCCTTATTTCTCTGAGGTCTTTGCTTTCTCTGTTAGGCCTCCTGGGCTACCATATTGGAAACATCAAATTTATCTCCTCTTCCCAACATTCAACATTCCTCATATACTTTTGCTATTTTTTTTTATAGCACTATCACCATTTAATTATATTTTGTACATCTTTGAATCCTCACTAGAATATTCTTTGTGAGAGGGATTTTTGATTGTTTGGTTTATAGTACCTCATTCCTAGTGGGTACTCAATGAATTATTGGGTGAATGAGTGAATAAATTCTGATGAGAAAGCTAAGAAGCAATATTTTGCCACATAGGTAGTGAGTGGTACAGTGGGGTAATAAATAGTTATCTGTGCTAGTTTCTGAAGCAAATGATTTGAAAGAGGTATAAAACATAGTTTCTACTCTCGAATAGCTGATAATCCAATAGAAGAATTTAGATTTACACCTATAAAAGTGTACCAAACACTTTTTGGTACACCTATAAAAGAGTACCAAACAATATATGGCATATGGTGTGGTACAAATAATACGGAAAGATTATTTGTACATATAAAAGTAGTCCAAGGGATTTCTATGGGGAAAGTTACTGGGTACAGTGCCCCTGGGAAACCTATTTCCGTTAATTTAGAATAGTTTAAAGTAAGCTTTTAGAAAGTAGGAAGATTGCTTTCTGTAATCCTTTCCTAGGCCTTTGATTCTAGAAGGATTTTGCTAAAGGAGTTTAAACTGTTTTATTCTGTTCTTAAATACTTTTTGGGTCGAATGAAATCCTCTATTATATCTGGCTATGGAGTCATTTGATCATTTTCATTTCTTACTGTGATTAGTAAAGCATATTCCTTCTGTTGAGCCTCCATGGCAGGTGTTTGTCAAGCACTGACTGAGATCTTTTTTCCCTGGAATTTTCAAGCATCTTTCTTAGCTAAGTGATGAGAAATGCCACCTGGTGGTTGTAGTGTTGTCATTATTCTCACTGTTTCTGGTGCTTTTTTTTTACCTTCTAATTTCAACTACACTAGGACAAATGATGTAAACAAAATGTTTCACAGTATGTTATTTTAGTAGTTTCAAAAATAGCAAAGAGATCACTGAGCCATTTAGAACAAAGATTTGGAGGGAATCAGACAAAGTGAGTCTTGAGAAAGAGCAGCCAGGTAGAAAGCTCCACATTGTTCCTAAAAGTCTATAAAATTCTAATAAGAGGAATTGTGAAGTCCATGAGACATGTTGTTTCTTTCCATTACTTTCTTCCCCCACTCCCTATACCTGTCACAAAGATTATGCCATAGTAGACACTGAGTACCCGTGGCAAAGATTTTTCCATAGTAGACATTTAGTAGCTATTTGGAATGAGTGAATGAATGAAAGAAGTGTGTGTGTGATTTATGAAGTGCAGAGTGAGAACTGGCAACATGACCGAAGCTTAGATAAAGTTGAATAGTTACAGTTCTTTCAACATGGGTGCTACACCATTGAAGTACGTGACTAGGATCTTCCAATGTTTATAGTCATCAGATTAATTTATATGTGGTTGTTTGTTTTAATAAAACTGGGTACCTGTGACCTGCCAACTTAGAAAATAATAACTTTTGTGAGTTACGAACTTGATATAACTAGGTGGCGGTATAATTTATCATTCAAAGCAGTTTGCTTCAGAAAATTAAATGTTTTAGGCTGTTAATAATTATGCTGTGACCTCAGGTATAAACTGGAAGCATCTCAGGTAACGAGGATGTGCAGTTCACCTTTTCATAATCTGCCTACATGTTATTTTCAAGCTTTATAAATCTTATACATTTTAAATGTCATAAATGCCACATACTTCTAAGAGAAAAGATTCTGTTCATTGCTTAAGTAAAAATTTGTTTCTTTAAATTTGATGTATTGTTACTTTATTCTGTTTTCTAATTATAGAAGCAATATTCTGAACTGTTGTAGAATGTTGAGGCAAAAGTGATTTTACAGTGATTTTCATCATTAGCAGGTTATGGAATAACAAGTTGCTAGTAGCAAAATGGGAAGTTTTATGTTGGTTGGTCCATCAGATCACTTAGCCCTCTGAATCTCAGTTTTTGGGGAACAAATGAGTCCTTGCCAAAGTTAGCAGCCAAGCTGGGAGTAGTGCCTGTGTCTCTGGAGTTCTTGTGTAGACTTCTTTTCAATTGTTGCAATAACAGTATCAGTAATACTTGAAACTTTCTGAATGCTTACTATATGCCAGACGTTACATTGTGCAGTTTAAATGTTTTATTCTCATAACAGCTTTATGAGATTTGTGCTGTTATTGTAGCCATTTTATGGATGAGTAAACCAAAGCTTAGAGAGTTAAATACAGAGCCCGAAGTCTCACATCTGGTAAGTGGCAAAGGCAGGATTTGAGCTCAAGTAGTCTGATTCCAAGGCAGATTTTTTTCACCACAGTGCTGTTCTTTGGCTTCATTTTTCTGTTAACGTATTGAAGATACATCCTGTTTTCAGCTCATGTCTTTATTTTTATAAATGCATTGCCTATCCACTTATACATTATATTGCTTAAAACATACCTGTCTTTTCACATGTGCAGAAACCCTAAAAACTTGTTTTCATCTGCACATGCAGTGAAATATTTTTTTAGTGTATTTATAAAGTGTTTGATTAAAACACTTAAATTGGTGAAAATACTTTTTTGTGAGGCTAGCAATGCACATATCCTGTGAACTTCCAATTTTTAAACTTCCCTTATTTTCAGCATACATTTATTAATACTTTTATATTAAAACGTCTGTGTTAGAACTCGATTAGAAAAACTAACCTCTTTATAAACTGGCTCTAAGATGTCAGGCAAGTGCTCTAAATTCAGATAACTGATTGTAAACCAAAGGTCAATGAATTTTACCTTTCAAAATAATTTTATAAAATTTAAGGGTAAAGAATGTAAAAATGAGACCAATTATCTGGTTGATTTGGTTTTGATTTATTTTTTTTTTTTCAACAGTAACCTTCAAACTTGATTTTTTTTATGTGAGTTCTGAAATGATTTTTAATTCAGTAAAGCTATATTGATTGTTAAGAATGGATAACAATTTTTGATAAATTATATCTTGTTTTAATTTTGAGTCAGTCTAAATAATTGGCTTCTTTCAAACTGGCAAATTGCACGTACATTTTTCTTTACTTACAAGGTAATTATTTAAGCTGGTTTGTGAGGTAGATGCAGTGTATCCAAAGAGCTGTTTGTAAGGATATTTTTTCTGGTATCTAATGGACCAAAAAAGAGTATTTTTAAAGAAAGTTTTATTCTTGGTGTTGGAACAGCGAATGACTTAGAAACAACTTTAAGAAAGTATATTTTTTCTGATTATGAAATAACATAGTGAAATATACCATATATACTCGAGTATAAGCCGAGTTTTTTCAGCACAAAATTTGTGCCGAAAAACCCAAACTTGGCACAAATTTTGTGCCGAAAAAACTCGGCTTATACTCGAGTATATACCATAACTTCTTCTTATAATAGGCAGAAAAATAAAGGTCTGTTTTTATGAGAGGTATGTTGTTATCCTGCCTTAGAATTTTTGAAAGATGACATATTCATGTTTTTCCTGATACCCAGTGTGCCTCCTGCTTTGTCTGCTAATACAGCCAAGAAGTTTTTACTAGACAGAAAATAGAGCATTACTTGGTTGTTTAAGGAATCAATAATACATGTTTTGGAGTCTGAGGAAAGAAGACTCCAGGCATCTCTGGCTGCTGGGATCTGCCCATACACATCTCTTTGAGGACATAGGGAGTCAGTGTGAGTCTTCTGGACCCCATGAGGAGGACTAAAGCAGTGGAGAACTGGCAAGTGGTTACGTGTGTTTGTTCAGTCTAATCCTACCGGCAGCTGTAAGTACAGCAGCAGTGAGATTGCAAACTGGAAAGGCCTTACCTGTGAGCTGTTTTGTTTTTTTTGGACTTGGCACTCAGTTGAACTACCTTGGGAGAACTTGGGCAAGAGTGCAGAGGACTTTAAGTGTTGTCTAGGGCCCCAGACTGAGCCACTGAGCTGGACTGAGGTAATAGTGTTCAGCTGTGGGCTGCGTGGAGACATTGTGGGAGAAGTATCCCGGCAAGCTCTGCCCTCAGGGTCACAGAGCAAGGCTTAGGTGGGATCGTGTAATCTAGTGACTAAGCAGCCTAAAGGCAGGGACTGAGACGCCTTACAGCCTTGGCCCTCAGGGGCAGAGTGAGACCAGTTTTGGCACACTGGGTAAGTGGATACCCACTTCAGGAGTGATCCCAGCGACAGGAGCTTTCCTGGGAAAGGTTCTGCTTACCCAAGGTTAGCAGTTTATAAAGTGCCTTTTAAGCAGGCTGAGGAGAGATTTAGGCTATCCACTCTGCGGGGTTTGAGAAATCAGTAGAGGCCTCCAGTCTCCATCTTGTACAGCCATATCAGCATTGTGATTAACGTCTCATACCCCAGAAGATCACCTGTTGCTCAGACAATATCCAGCAAGATATATATACTGCTTTGTTTTTGGTTTTGTTTTTTCTTTCTGTTTTGTTTTTTTTTTTTAATTTCAACATTTTCCCTATAGATTTTTCTTTTTTTTTCTTTCTATTCTTTCTTCATTTTTCTAGTTTAAATATAATTTCCCATTGTTTGTTGTTGCCTTTTTCAACAATTAGAAGTTCATTTTTGCTAGTGTTTCTACCCCTATTATTTGCTTTTTCCACAATTTTATCCTGTAAAGTTCTCTGTTTGCTTGTTTTGGTTTGATTTATAGCATTTTTGTCTTTCCTCTCTACTTGGTGGAGGTGGGGTACTCTGTCCAAACAAGCTAGCAAAGAGCTGCTGACCTCAAGGGAACCACCCAACCCGGCATCCCCAGAGGTTTGGGGTTTTTACGGTTGGGTCAAAGTACCCTACTGTACACCTATATGGTTCCTGTCTCCTTTTTTGTGCCTCTCTTCCTTTTGTCAATATTCCCTTCCCCCCCCCCCTTTCTCTTTCTATTTTTGCTGTTAACTCTTCTCATCCTTCTGGTCCTGTACCAAAAGGACTCATTGAAACCTTAGTCCAGAGGCACAGCAACTTAAAGATCAAGAGGAAGTGAAAGGAAAATTAGGGCAAGAAAACAGATAAAGAAATCACTCATGAGGAAGAATCAGCAGAAAACTCCAGGCAACAGGAAAAACCAGTCCAGAGCAACCCCCACAAGGGTCTATGAAGTAGCTACTGCAGAGGATTCCACCTATAAAGAAATGTTAGAAATGACAGAAAGGGAATTTAGAATACACATAATGAAAACAATGAAGGAAATGATGGAAACAATGAAGGAAACTGCTGAAAAAGTGGAAAATAACAAAAAGGAAATTCAAAAACAGAATCAAATAAGAGATGAATGATGTGAAGAATATAGAAAGGATATAGCAGAGCTGAAGGAACTGAAGCAGTCAATTAGGGAACTTAAAGATGCAATAGAAAGTATCAGCAACAGATTAGACCATGCAGAAGAAGGAATCTCGGTGGTAGAGGACAAAGCTCTTGAGATAACTCAGTTAAAGAGGCAGAAAAGAAGAGAGAGAAAGCAGAATGTTCACTGACAGAATTATGGGACTTTATGAAGCATTCAAACATATGAGTGATAGGTATCCCAGAAGGAGAAGAATGCCCCAGGGAAATGGAAGCCATAGTAGAGAATATTATAAGTGAAAATTTCCCAAATATCACCAAAGATTCTGACACACTGCTTTCAGAGGGATATCGGACCCCAGGTCGCCTCAATTCTAGTCATGCATCTCCAAGACACATTGTGATGAACCTGTCCAAAGTCAAGACAAAAGAAAAGATTCTTCAAGCTGCCAGGAGTAAGTGCCAGTTGACCTACAGGGGCAAATCCATCAGGGCAACTGCAGACTTCTCTAATGAAACATTCCAAGGAAGAAGAAAATGGTCATCTACCTTTAATCTACTTAAACAGAACAATTTCCAGCTCAGAATTCTATATCCTGCTAAGCTAAGCTTTAAAATTGACAGAGAAATCAAATCATTTACTGATATACAAACACTGAGGAAGTTCGCCACAACAAGACCAGCTCCACAAGAATTACTTCAACCTGTTCTACATACTGACCATCACAATGGATCAACAGCAAAGTAAGAACTCAGAAATTAAAGAATAGAACCTAACTTCTATATTGATGCAAAAGATAAAACTAAGCAATGGAATCTCTCAAAATAAGATGTATAGAGCACAACCACACTTACTAATTATCTCAGTAAATGTGAATGGCTTGAATTCCCCACTGAAGAGGCATAGATTGGCTCACTGGATTAAAAAAGCCATCCATTTGCTATCTGCAGGAAACACACCTAGCTTCAAAAGACAAATTAAAACTCCGAGTTAAGGGTTGGAAGACAATTTTTCAGGCAAATGGAATTAAGAAGTTGCAATCTTATTTTTAGATACATGTGGATTTAAAAGCAACTAAAGTCAAAAAAGACAAAGATGGTCACTTTATATTGGTCAAGGGAAAAATACAACAAGAAGACATGTCAATTTTAAATATTTATGCACCCAATTTAAATGCTCCCAGATTCTTGAAACAGACCTTACTCAGTCTGAGCAATATGATATCCTATAATACCATAATTACAGGGGACTTTAATTCTCCTCTTACTGAGCTGGACAGATCCTCTAACCAGAAATTAAACAAAGATATAAGGGACTTAAATGAGACCCTAGAACAACTGTGCTTGATAAATGTGTATAGAACACTTCACCTCAAAGATAAAGAATATACATTCTTCTCATCGCCCCATGGAACATTCTCCAAAATTGATCACATCCTAGGACACAAAACAAACTTCAACAGAATCAAAAGAATTGAAATTTTACCTTGTATGTTCTCAGACCACAAGGCCACAAGGCACTTCTCAGACCACCAGGTGGAACTCAACTCCCAGAAAAATGTTCAACCCCAGACAAAGGCATGGAAATTAAACAGCCTTCTGTTGAATGACAGTTGGGTGCAGGAAGAAATAAAAGAGGAAATTACTAACTTCCTTGAGCATAACAACAATGAAGACCCAAGCTACTAAAACCTGTGGAATACTATAAAAGCAGTTTTGAGAGGAAAATTTATCGCTTTAGATGCCTACATTCGAAAAACAGAAAGAGTGCATCAACAAACTCACAAGCCATCTTATGGATTTGGAAAAAGAAGAACAATCTAAGCCTAGAAGAAGAAAAAGGAAAGGGAAGGGAGGGGAGGGGGAGAGGGGGGAAGGGGGAGAGGGGGAGGGGGAGGGGAGGGGAGGGGAGGAAGGGAAGGGAAGGTCCAAAATTAAATCAGAGATCAATAAAATTGAAAACAAAGGGATTATTCAAAAAAGTAATGAAAGAAGGAGTTGGTTTTTGAAAAAAATAAAACAGGTAAACCTTTGGCCAGACTAACTAGAAATAGAAAAGTAAATTCTCTAGTAACCTCAATCAGAAATGATAAATGGGAAATTACAAGTGATGCCACAGATATACAAAACATCATCTCTGAATACTACCAGAAACTCTATGCCCAGAAATTTGACAATGTGAAGGAAATGGATCAGTATTTGGAATCACACCCTCTCCCTAGACTTAGCCAGGAAGAAATAGAGCCCTGAACAGACCAAATTTTAAGCACTGAGATCAAAGAAACAATAAAAAGCTTCCAACCAAAAAATGCCCTGGTCCAGATGGCTTCACACCAGAATTCTATCAAACCCTCAAGGAAGAGCTTATTCCTGTACTGCAGAAATTATTCCAAAAAATTGAGGAGGAAGGAATCTTCCCCCAACACGTTTTACGAAGCAAACATCACCCTGATACCAAAACCAGGAAAAGACCCAACTAAAAAGGAGAATTTCAGACCAGTTTTACTCAGGAATATAGATGCAAAAATTCTCAACAAAATGCTAGCCAATAGATTACAGCTTATCATCAAAAAAGTCATCCAACATGATCAAGTAGATTTCATCCCAGGGATGCAAGACTGGTTTAACATTTCCAAGTACACAAACGTTATCCACCATATTAACAAAGGCAAAAATAAAGACCATGTGATCCTCTCAATAGATGCAGAAAAAAGCATTTGGTAAAATCTAGCATCCTTTTCTAATTAGAACACTGAAGAGTATAGGCATAGGTGGCACATTTCTGAAACTGATCAAAGCTATCCATGACAAACCCACAGTTAATATTTTACTGAATGGAGTAAAACTGAAAGCTTTTCCTCTTAGAACTGGAAGTTCTAGCCAATACAGTTAGGCAAGGCAAGGAAATAAAGGGAATACAGATGGGAGCAGAGGAGGTCAAACTTTCCCTCCTTGCTGATGACATGATCTTATACTTAGAGAATCCCAGAGACTCAACCACAAGACTCCCAGAAGTCATCAAAAAATATAGTAAGGTTTCAGGATATAAAAATCAATGTCCACAAGTCAGTAGCCTTTGTATACGCCAATAACAGTCAAGATGAGAAGCTAATTAAGGACACAACTCCCTTCACCATAGCTTCAAAGAAAATGAAATGCCTAGGAATATACCTAACAAAGGAGAAGAAGGATTTCTATAAAGAAAATTATGAAATCCTCAGAAAGGAAATAGAAGAGGATATTAACAGATGGAAGAACATACCATGCTCATGGATGGGAAGAATCAACATTGTTAAAATGTCTATACTTTCCAAGGCAATCTACCTATTCAATGCCATCCCTATTAAGATACCAACATTGTACTTTCAAGATTTGGAAAAAATGATTTTATGTTTTGTGTGGAACCAGAAAAAATCCCATATAGCTAAGGCAGTTCTTAGTAATAAAAACAAAGCTGGGGACATAACTATACCAGATTTTAGGCTGTATTACAAACCCATAGTGGTCCAGACAGCATGGTACTGACACAAAAATAGAGACATAAACATTTGGAATCAAATAGAAGCCAGGAAATGAAACTAACATCTTACAACCACCTAATCTTTGATAAACCAAACAAGAACATACCTTGGGGAAAAGACACTCTATTCAATAAATGGTGTTGGGAGAACTGGATATCTACATGTAAAAGACTGAAACTGGACCCACACCTTTCTCCACTCACAAAAATTGATTCAAGATGGATAAAGGACTTAAATTTAAGGCATGAGACAATAAAAGTCCTCAAAGAAAGCATAGGAAAAACACTGGAAGACTTTGGCCTGGGGAAAGACTTCATAAGGAAGACTGCCATGGCAATTGCAATGGCAACAAAAATAAACACATGGGACTTAACCTGAAAAGCTTCTGTACAGTTAAGGAGACAACAACCAAAGCAAATAGACAACCTACACAATGGGAAAGGATATTGGTATATTTTGAATCCGGCGAAAGCTTGATAACTAGGATCTATAGTGAACTCCACATGAAAAAAGGCAGCAATCCCATATATCAAGGGGCAAGAGGCATGAATAGAACCTTCTCTAAAGAAGGCAGACGAATGGCTAACAAACATATGAAGACAAGCTCATCATCCCTATATATTAGAGAAATGTAAATCAAAACCACCCTGAGACACCATCTAACTCCAGTGAGAATGGTTCACGTCACAGAATCTCAAAAATGCAGATGCTGGCGTAGATGTAGAGAGAAGGGAACACTTTTACACTGCTGGTGGGACTGCAAACTAGTACAACCTTGTTGTAAGGAAGTGTGGAGAAATCTCAAAGAACTCAGCATAGACCTCCCATTTGATCCTGCAATCCACTGGGCATCTACCCAGAAGGAGGAAAATCCTTTTGTCATAAGGATACTTGCACTAGACTGTTTATTGCGGCTCAATTTACAATCGCCAAAATGTGCAAACAACCTAAATGCCCACCAATTCAGCAATGGATTAACAAGCTGTGCTATATGTACACCATGGAATACTATTCAGACATTAAAAAAAATTGGAGACTTCACAGCATTTGTATTAACCTGGATGGAAGTGGAACACATTATTCTTAGTAAAGCATCACAAGACTGGGGAAGCATGAATCCTATGTACTCAATTTTGTTATGAGGACAATTAAAGACATTAATGACACAGTGGGGGGAAGAGGAGAGCAGAGAGAGAAAGGAGGGAGGGAGGGGCGGGGAAAGGAAGAGCAGAGAGAGGGAAGGAGGGAGGAGAGAAGAGGGTGGCGTCTCGGTGTGAGACACACCTTTTGGGAGCAAGACAGGATTGTAAGAGGGTCTTTACCTAACAAATACAATCAGTTTAATCTGGTTTCTTGTACCCTCAATGAATCCCCAACAATAAATTAAAAGAAAACAAACATGTTTCATATATAGTATTTCTTAACACACAGTATACCATTGATTAATTTAGTAAAACCAGAGTGAGGTTGTCCAGGTCATTGGGAGATTAACTTCTAGATTTGTGAAACCTAAACCAATACATTTAATATGGGAAACAAAAAATAAAAATTTGTTTTATATAGTTAGATTTTCGAGGAATTGAAGGGCTTATTATTTATGAAACACATAAAGAAAAAATTACTTCGTATGTCATCTGCTTATATCAGTACTATTATAAATGTAGTAAATGTTAGAAATAATAAGTGGAGAAGTAGATAGCTGATAAGTAGATTTAATTTAGTAAGATAAGGTAAATTGCATTTGGGAACCATATAGATTTAATGTTTCACTGAAATTACTTCTTTAAGTAGGAAGTTTTATTTCTTTTTTTGAGAAGGAATCTTAAAGTTGCTTTTTGACACTGTATCTAATTCCTGTAGTTGTCTTAACAGTCTCTTTGTAAGAAAGAAGAGGGAATGTTGGGAATTAATGAGTTCTCTCCTTTTTGAAGAATCATTTTTACTTCATTCAGGTCCCGGTTGTTGCACTCACTGCTACTGCAAGTTCTTCAATCCGGGAAGACATTGTACGTTCCTTAAATCTGAGAAATCCTCAAATTACCTGTACTAGTTTTGATCGACCAAACCTGTATTTAGAAGTTATACGAAAGACAGGGAATATTTTTCAAGATCTGAAACAATTTCTTGTCGGAAATACAAGGTAAGGATTAAATGGTTGATGAGTATGAGTCATAATTTCCTTTTAAATATTTTTATTTGCTATTTCCTTCTAATGTATGTTTAACATACTTCAAGTCAATTGTGGTGTTACGTGGTCAATTCAGTGACTAAGGAAAATGTCTCTTTCTGAAGGCAGAAATTAATTTTTCAAATATTTTCCCTATCCAAAGCAGCTCCTGTAGAAGGTATATTATGCCTTGTTTTTAATCTGTAATTCATAAATTATAACTGCTGTTGCTTGAACAAGACGTATACTTTTAATTAACATAATGAAACATAAAATGAGTCTTCCATCTCAATTTTATCTAGTTCACTAATTACATGACTGCATTCTTGGGAAGTTTAGACAAGGTCATCCTATAAACATGTTGGAGCCTGTATCAATTTTCAAGGACTGTTTTCAGTGCTTTATATAAATGAAGTTTAATCCTCATAACTGCTCAGTAAGCTACATTTTATTTTCACTTTATTGATGAAGAAACTATCACTAGTATTTTTTTTTTCTATTGTTTAAAGGCATCTATATGTGTATCTGTGCTAAGAAGCTTTTCTAAGCCTTACTCCATGATCTGTCTGCTCAGTGAAAGGATTATAATTTTCATGTTATGAAATGTGGTTTTTAGTCAGAATATATTAAAATAATTTTTCTCCTGTCAATATAAACACAAAACAAATCTAGACAAATAGAACTTAAAGCTCATTATTAGTGTGCTCCTATTAAGAAGGGGATAAAAAGAAGAGCCATCTATCCTAGGTTAAGAAAATCTTCTAATTATTCTTGAGGACGACCCTAAGGAATCAGAATCGGTTTGTATGTGGGCTTCGCTACTGGCTTAGTTGTTTTACGTTGAGAATAAAACAAGAATGTCAAGAATATATTCTGAGTGTTCTGGCCCCTCTCCTGGTCTCTTTGAAGTGAGTACTTAACTGTGTTTCTCTTCTGTTTCATCCAAAGGAAAAAAGTCTCCTTGAAGGGTGTTGTCTCAGGCTGGAGTCTGCACAGTCAGATCATGATCTGCTCCTTGTCTTGCTCACTGCTAGTCGGTGTTGGCCGCAAGCTCGTTTCCCCCTTGTAATATCCCTCCTCTTTAGAAACAGTTCGCCGCCTTGTTTTGGTTTTGTGACATTGTGTTCTCCTATTTTCTGACTCGTCCCTCTCTTATGTCATATGCAATGTTTTCTTCTCACTGTCTTTCATGTCCCCTCTGCGAATTGAAGTCTTTGTAACCTTTTAGCCCAGATTAGTATAATCTCTCCTGACAGAACTCTGTCCTTGGTGTTCCTCCTTGCATTCTATGCCCAGCTTTCAGTTTCTTATCTGAAAACATGTTACCAAATCTTGGAGTATGTTTCTGAAACTCTTTCCAGTGGAATAAAGACTCCTAAGTCTAACGTTCAAGACCATCTAAGATTTTGATATTTTATATGAAAATTTCTAAAAGCAGATCAAGAAAGGTTTTTACTCATTTTCAATCCTCCAAGAAGAGCTATGATAGCAGGGAACCATGGAGAGTCCTAATACTTCCTATAGATTTTTGGCAAATAGAAACTTTCCTTTTAAGGATAAAGAGGTAGAGGGTAATTAAGGCTTTAGAATGTTGTCTTTTATTTTCAATTTCTTCCCTTCCTTTAATTGTGCCATTTGTTTATCAGTATTCCCATTTTTAATGCAGAGATAGACCTCTTAAACTAACCTTATTTTGTTTCTGTATTCATAATAAATTTAAATTAGATAACAGCTTCTTTTGTCTATCTAATTTAGTGTTTAGATACATGAGGATAGAATTTTAACCCCCTTTGGAAAATTGTTCTGAGGAAATTAACAGTTTTTAGAAACTCAACTTTATGATGACAAGAAAGAATAAGAATGGTGTAACAAATTTTACACATACTCCTATGTAATCCCTTACATCAGTAAAGACTAATTGTTAGTGTAGTGCATCACATTCCCCAAAATATCTGTATCAATAGTTTATACGTTTTCATCAAGGTTTCAGTAGATGAATGTGATAGTACAGACGCATGAATTGAAAAGTACTTCAGCCTTCCAGTCCCATTCCTCATAATCACTGTTGATAGTTTAGCATTTGGCTAAAATATAGACTAATTTTCTCTGACTCTATTACTTTGTAAATGTAATAACAACAAATTTCTAGATTTTGTTGCTGTTAGGTTTATACGGAATCCTGTGTCTTTTTCTTCTGCCATTTTCTCCTTTCATTTGAAGTAGTGGTTCTCTATCTGCCTAATGCTGCAGCCCTTTAATACAGTTCCTGTGGGTCATGACCCACAGGTTGAGAACCGCTGATTTGAAGCATCTTTTCTATCTTTCCATACGTATATTGTGCTTTCTTAAACTAGGGCCTTAATGTAGAGAATATCTAGGTTTCAATGAACAGTTTTTTTGATCTTTGAAAACATTTGTTTGGTTGCTTCTTTATTTATTTATTTTTGAGGCATAGTCTCACTCTGTCTCCCTGACAAGAGTGCCATGGCATCATTGAAAACGTGTTTTTAATAAGATTTGTGTATACTACAAAAAACATTGTCTTTTTCCCCCTCACTCCATTAAGTTATTTACTATACATTTTTGATATTGAAACCCATTTGGTTATTATCAAAAATTGCTTTGAGGATAATATTCAATAAGACTCTTGCAGTGAAGTTGTTGCCCTTTTTTCTCTGTTAAGTTTTCAGTGGCTTTGGCCATAATCCTTATTTATTAAAAGTTTTATAAATTCCGAGAGGCTGAAGTGGTTGGATTGCCTGAGCTCAGTAGTTGAAGACTAGCCTGAGCAAGAGTGACATGGGGTATTTAGTATTTTCTACTAAAAATAGAAAAATTAGCTGGGCATTGTGGTGGGCGCCTATAGTCTCAGCTACTTGGGAGGCTGAGGCAAGAGGATGGCTCACTTGAGCCCAAGAGTTTGAGGTTGCTGTGAGCTAGGTTGATGCCATAGCACTCTATCCAGGGCGACAGTGTGAAACTCTGTCTTAAAATAAATAAACAAGGAAAAAAAAAAAGGTTTTATAATCTTGTATAATGTTTACTTTTTTAAATATTTGCTTAACATTTCATACTATGAATGTGCATAATGGTGAACATTTATATGTATTTTTTACTATTATAGTTTTATGGCATATATGTAACTTTAAGAAGATATGGAAGTATCTCCGTAAAGCAGAATCCTAAAATTGAAATTGGATTACAGGGTATATGCATTTAAAATGTATTTATTTATTGCATTTAAAATTTAAAAAGAAAAATTTTTCCTAAATCTAAAATAGTAATCCTTTTTATCGATTGCCACCATATGTGAATGCATTTAGATAAATTTTGAAGATTTTGAGGCATTAAACAAATGTTCCATGGAAATAGAATGTAGAAGTTATTAACACTTTTAATAAGCACAAGTTTCTACAATAGACGTTCTAATAGATATCACTTTCTGTACAAATCTTCAATATTATTTGAAAATGCTTTTTAGTAAACATATAGACACTCATGTTTACGAGAGAGAATAAGAACAATGTAACGTTTTATGCATATTCCTATGTACATATTTATTTACCTCATGTAAAGTAAGACTAATTGTTAATCTAGTGCATTGTATTCCTTGAAGTATTTGTGTCAATACTTCAATATAAGTTTTAATCGAGGTTTCAGCTGAACAAATAAACTTGTTTCTAGCTTTAGCTTTAATTTGAATCAAAACTGAGTTCCTCTAGGGCTTACCACAATTCATTTCCACATTTGATTCTCCGTAATGGTTTAAATTTTCATGCATTTAAATATAGCATTATTTTTGATATGCTTTTTCCTTTTAGTCTTTTATTTAGAAATCACAAAGGAAAAATTAAATAAGATAAAGCCCAGCTGTTCTCAAGCATATGTGTAATATATGTGTTTATTCTTTTGTTCTTTTTCTTCAGTTCTAAATGGGAATTTGAAGGTCCAACTATCATCTATTGTCATTCCAGAAAAATGACAGAACAAGTTACAGCTGAACTTATGAAACTGAATTTATCCTGTGGAACATACCATGCAGGCATGAGTATTAGTACCAGGAAAGAGATTCATCACAGGTTCATGAGAGATGAAATTCAGGTGTGTGATTGATCATCATTACTTTCTGTTCCCCGTGGAACAAAAAGTTATAGGTGGAAATAGATATTCCCCAAAAGGTTTTATCTGGTCTTTATACTTTGTGTGGAGCATGAAGCAGTCCCTCTGATAAAGGGACTCAGTGGGTAATGTGGGAGATAGGGATGTGAATAAATTGCTACAGATGTGTATAAACGTCAGTCTGCACCCAGTGCTTAGAGGCATGGAGGGAGCACCAGCTCTGTCAGGGTAGTTCTGTGAGAGGGGTGATCCATCCAGGAAGATGTAGTCAGGATGGAGTCTGAATATGTGAATAGAAGTTTGTCAACTGTCATGCCAGTGAGTAATGAGGGAAAAGGAATTGGTTGTAGAATTTCAGGAAGAAGGACTAGGGTATACAAAGATACTTTGATATAAGAATGTATACTGGGCATAAGAAGTTCTGATTGGTTGGGAATGGCTGGAGGAAACGAGAGTGGGTAGTGGGAGTGGCACAGAGCCATGATCTAGAGGTGGGAGGAACTGTAAGATACTCCGGGAAAACTTGGAACGGGTCAGTTGGCCAGACAGCTTTGAAACTTGCAAAGAGGCAGCCTTAGCTTGGTGTATGTCATATACTTCTAGTTTTTCCAGATTACTTTAACTGTAGAATTTTAAATTTCCATGAAATCATATTTAATAGTAAAACAGATTAAAGTATAATAATTCTGGTTGAAGTTGATGGGTGAGAAGTGAGTGTCCAAGAGCCTCTACATCTCTAAGATAGTCCTTACAGGTCTCTTACTATCTTTTGAGTGACACAGAATAGAGTTTGAAAACCCTCATGATGTACTTCTCTGATTTTTTTGAGCAAGATAATGGTACTATAGAAAAACTAGACTGCCAGTATTAAGTAGGATTCATTTGAAGGAGAGAAATTACAGAAGGGAAGGTTATGAATCAAGTTACTGTGAACTACGACATCTGAGATTCCTGTGATGATTGGCCAGGTTCAGTGGATGTCATAGAGAACATGTGGGAGGATTTAAATGACAGAGAATTGAATAGTTTTAAATCAACAACTTTACACTGTCGAGCTCATCCACACTCTGTCTCTACGTGTAAGCCTGTGGAATAGCCCTTCTGTCAAGAGATGAACTTAATTTCAGTTCTGGCATTTTCTGTCCAATAGGTCATCTGTTTCCTCTCTATCCAGCTCTCTCTATGACATCTAGTTATTACCTCCCCAAGCCAATATTCGTATCTACTTTCTATAAAGTTCACTATGCATAGTCATGCTGTAATGCATACCTAATCTTTCTCTTCTTTACAAAGTTAAAAATGTCTGTCACAGCTGTTGAGAAATCTTTTCCATATTCTTGAATGTTTATATTTTTATTCTGTTGTCTCAGTGGCTTGAAAATTGGCACATAAGATTTATTAGCTGCTACTACAGAACCTTGGCTATTAATCTTCAGGCTATTAACTGACCAATGGTTTCTTCTGTCTAGATGTCTTAGTAATTACTAATTTAGACTAAAACATCTCCCAGAGACTTGAGAGAGTACAGACTTTGTCCATGTACTACAACGGACCAAGAGTATGAATGGGCCAGGAGTATGTTTATAACATAATTTTGGTTAGATCAATGTGCAGGGTATTTACAGTTAGTATTTTGTACTCCTGTACTCCATGTTGCCACTGGACACTTTGTGGATGCCTCTAATCCTCCTACTAAAACACAGCTTCATGAAAACATTAATGTTTTGAAATATGGCTTTAAAAAACCTCACGGTGATCATCAGTTATACCTAATTTCTATAAGAGGATACACAGGGTACCAAAAATATATACACATATTCTAAGAAAGGAAAACATGGTATTAAAATTATAATACTCAATGTATACCAATAACAAAAGATGAACACAAGTCACATTTGACTTCTGCAGTTATAAGAGGTGCTCAAATGTGACTTGTATTCATCTTTTGTTATCAGTATAAATTTAGTAATATAATTTTAACAGTCTCACTCTGTTGCCTTGGGTAGAGTGCCATGGTATTGTAGCTCACAACAACGTCAAACTCTTGGGCTCGAGCAGTCCTCTTACTTCAGCCTCCAAACAGCTGGGACTGGAGGTGCCTATCACAGTAACCCAGATATATATATTTTTTTAGTCAAGACTCTCTTGCTCAGGCTGGTCTTGAACACTAGAGCTCAGCAATCCACCTGCCTTGTGTCACCTCCCCCCCCCCCCCCCCAATTTTCCCCAAGAGCTAGGATTACAGGTGTAAGCCTCCATGCCAGTTTTTTTCCTTTCTTAAAATATGTATACATTTTTTGGCGCCCTGTGTATGTGTGTATGTATATTTGGTGTTTATCATTCTATCTTGCCAACATGGTTTTTATCATGTACTGCTATATCTTCGTTTTCTGTGGCAAGATGTTTCAAAGTTTGATCCACATTATGAAAATAAATTGATTGCGTAACCTTAGGCTGACATCAGCTGTTCTGTTTTGTCTTATAATTGGCCCAATATGCTCCTTCTTTGCCATAATAAACAATTCTGGAGCTTCACTTGTATTGATGGTTCTCACTTTCTCAAGATAAGGAAAATATATCTCACCATCTGTGTAGAATAGTTTGGGGCTCTTGGAATTGATTACTTGCCATTAAGTATTTATTGAGTGCCTATTGAAAGCATAAATATACAGAATTCTAGACATTCATTCTGCTGTCACATTTGGATGTAGATTTGCGTTTGTAGTCTGTGACCATTCTTGATTTTAGTCTAAACTTTTAGTTCTGTATCCTTTTGTATTTCATTTGCCTTCAAATTGCTTTGAATTTTTTCCTTTCCTTTCGAGGTGTGAGTAAATTATTTGATAAAATATCTTTGTTTTTTGGAGACAGAGTCTCACTATGTCGCTCTCGGTAGAGAGCTGTGGAGTCACAGCTCACAGCAACCTCAAACTCTTGGGCTCAAGTGATTCTCTTGCCTTAGCCTTCCAAGTAGCTGGGACAACAGGTGCCCGCCACAATGCCCTGCTATTTTTGTTGTCATTGTTGTTTTAGCTGGCCAGGGCTGTGTTCCAACCCTCCAGCCTCAATGTATGTGGCTGGTGCCATACCCACTGAGCCATGGGCGCTGCCTTGATAAAATATCTTTACACCTGTAAGTTTATAGTGATATTTTGAAAATCATATCTGTAACATAGGTTAATGTCCTCTAAAACTAATGTGATGAAAATTAAAATTATTTTTGTGTTGCTTATTCTCTTAAATATAGCAAAATTGCCTAGTCTTACCAAAGCCTTTACTTAGTATTATATTCATTCTTATATTTATTTTTTTCCTCACTTTTCTCATATTTAACTTGTTCAGCATTTTCTTCCTTCCCTCCCTTGCTTTCTTTTTTTATTTTTCTTTCTTTATTTTTTTGAGACAGAGCCTCAAGGTGTCACCCTTGGTAGAGTGCTGTGGCATCACAGCTCACAGCAACTTCAAACTCCTGGGCTTAAGCGATTCTCCTGCCTCCGCCTCCCAAGCAGCTGGGACCATAGGCACCTGCCACAACTCCCAGCTATTTTTTGCCTGCAGCTGTCATTGTTGTTTGGTGGGCCAGGGATTCGAACCCGCCAGCTCTGGTGTATGTGGCTGGCGCCTTAACCACTTGAGGCACAGGCACCAACCCATCCCTTGCTTTCTTCCATCTGTCCTTCCTTCTTTTTCTTTCCTTTCATAATCCTGGTCCATTGTAGTACATCTTTTTTTAAAAAAAGACACTTTAATTTTTATGAGTCATACATACGAATAGTTCTTCTGTGCTTAAAATGAAAAGCATCAGCTTCTCGAGCTTTCCCACTTCTCTTTCCCCTGCCCAAGTCTTTAGCCGATTCTTTTGGTGTTTATCATTCTATCTTGCCATACCTTGTATTTGCTATAGACATTATCTATTGACTATCCTCTATAAAAGATGAAGTTTAGCCTCCTTTTATATCCTTTATTGCCTCCTTTCTTACACTGTGTGTTTTATTTATTTATTTATTTATTTATTTTTTTTTTTTTTTTATCTTTTATCTTTTTGTTAAAATAGAGACAAGGTCCTTCTTGCCCAGGCTAGAGTATAGGGCTGTGATCATAGCTCATTGTAACCTCAAATTCATGCATCAGCTTTCCAAGTACTGGGATTATAGGCATGTGCTGAGATGTCTGGCTAATATTTTTATTTTTATTTTTAGAAATGGGGGATCTTGCTCTATTGCCTAGGTTGGTCTTGAATTCCTAGGATTCCTTCAGCCTTGGCCTTTCAAAGTACTTGGATGAGCCATTGTGCCCAGCCTGTCCATGCATTTCTAATTACCTTTCCTCCCAGTGCGTTTATATCATAATTTTGGTTAGATCAATGTACAAGTATATACAGTTACTATTTTGTAAATGCTTCTTATCTCTAAGCCGTGTTGTTTATATTATGGTTGTTTTTCTTGCCTTTTTATTTTATTGTTAATATTTTTTGTATAGTTTTCTGTGCATTTATCACTAATTCTTCTCTAAAATTTTCCATAGTCATTCAAATCTTATGGCATAACATTCATACATGTTAGGCATTCCTCAAGTTTTTTCCTCTTAAAGATGTAGAAATTATGTTTCGTTTTACCATCTTTAATGAGAATCTTGCATCTTAGAATGATGCTAGAAAATATTAAGATACTCTGCAATCAGGTAAGGAAATCTGAAACTTTGTAGTAATACAGAAGTTTTATTTAATATGATAAACAGCTAAAGAGCCTCTTTTGTGTCTTGTATTCACAGGTATTCAGAAAAACCACTTCATTTACAACTTTTTATAGAGTGAACTGAAGTCTCATTTTATAGTCACCAGTCCTTAATCTGTAAATTGGGCAGATAATCTTTTAATGTATAAAAGATTGATTGAAATTATATTAAATTCACTTTTATGCCAGGGACTTTAGTTAATGAACATATTATTTTGCCAAAGGATACAAATGTAAGGTTTTAGTTCTGTTAAAAATGTTTGTCAAACTGTGCTGTTATTTATCCTCAGTGTGTTATAGCTACCATAGCTTTTGGAATGGGCATTAATAAGGCTGACATTCGCAGAGTCATTCACTATGGTGCTCCCAAGGAAATGGAATCCTATTACCAGGAGATCGGTAGAGCTGGGCGTGATGGACTCGAAAGTTCTTGTCATGTACTCTGGGCACCAGCAGACCTTAACTTAAATAGGTAAAAACATTGATTGCTTTTACCTTCGTAGATTTCTCCCTTTCTTTCCTTGTAATCTTTGGAAGTATTTGAGGCAAGGTCCAAAATTTCAAGTAATTTGTGAATACATTTAAAGTTAAAAAAAAAAAGAAGAAGAAAACCCCCCCCAACTAGAGGACTAAGAGGAACTTGCAGTAGGTGTTGCCACACAGAGGAGAGGAGCCCATTTCATCCGCGCCTTGGTTAACGTGAGGAATTAACTTTGGCATCTGACATAGATCCTGTGGAACCCTTCGTGCTATTGTGTATCACTGAATAGTTATTTTACCCCCTCTTCAGATCCTCTCAGGTGGTGGTAAGTTTTCAGTCACAGTCATTACAGACACCATTTACTTTGTTATGGTTCTTTCTTCCCATAGTACAATGGTGATTATTCCAAAAGATTTTATTAGCCCTTATTTGACTCTCATTTGTTTCCTTGGTTAGTTCATGAGAGCATGCCAGTTCTCCTGGCTTTTGGGTGAGTAATCATGTTGTGCTGTACTGATAAGATGGTCCGGTAAATATATTTAGAATTCGGTATTTACATATAGGAAAACTGTTGTAATTAAGTCCTAAACAAGTAATTTTATTGGTACTTATGTTCTGTAAGATTTATATTAGAAAAAAGATCTTTTGTCTTTCAAAAATTTAAGGACACCATTTACCAACTTACACTGTTATCCATAGGAAAGAATACGTCAGGAGAAAAACCTGTACGTGGGAACTAGTGAGGCTGCCAATATGAAGCGTTTTCACACTACACCTTCATGTGGCTGAATAAATTGAGATCTTAAATGGACATATTAGCCCATTTTATTAAAATATTTACCCAATACAGTTTTTGTTTTTATTCCTCACTTACAATGTTTATGAGTGGCCACTGTGTTCAAGGTTATGCTATGACTTGAGGATAGAATGTTATAAGAGCAGACCTGGTACCTGCTTTCGTAGAACTCATCCTATAATGGGAACAGTAGATGTTAATCACAGAATCACACAACTGTGGACACTTAGGGTTCATTTTACTGTTTTCTTTTTGTGCTTGAAAATGTCAATAGTCAAATGTCAGTAGTCCTTTCTAAAAAAAGGATCATGCAATATGTTTAAAATTACAACTGGGTTAAGTGTTGAAGGAAGTTGCATTGAGTAGTGAGAGTATATGATGGTGTGTGGTATTTACCGAGTTGAAAAGATCAGGTAAGGCTTCCTTGAGGAAGTGATAGTTAAGTTGGGATCTGAAAGAAAATCAGGGATTAATAGAAAGTTTGTTATAAATTTTAAAGTTTCTTCTAGGAGTAGTCAGTAGCTTTTGCTTCTTAGTATAGAAGACAACAAAACCATCCTCATTTTGTACAGAACAATTCTTATTTTCCTTTTGATGCTAATGTCTGCTAAAGTTTTTGTGAAGTAATTTAAAATGATTGGGATAGAACACAGCTGTGCATGCTACTGTTAAATTTGGGCTACAGTAAAAAATAAGTTGAATCTGACCATTTCTGATTTTGTGAATATGCCAAAGGTGCTAAAGATGTTAATATCCTGCATTTTTATATTGTAGCCTTGCAGGCTTGTCAGTATATGCAGTTCCTATTTATCTGGGTCTTAAAAGGTATTTTAAATGGCTATCTCATTAAAATTTAACAGTACATAGTAGTGATTAGTAATCAAGTAGTGGTACTAGAAAACCCATACTTGAATGGTATAGACAGCTTATTCTTTGAATCAATCCTGGGGAAAATAAGAGCGTAGGGTTAATTAGGGTAAAAAAGAATTGATCAAATATTGGGGATGGATCTGTCTTCTAGAAAAAACAGAAAGTCTACGAATAAATGAAATTGCTCATTCTACAATGAAGAGGTCACTGTTCACAAAAATTTTGGAGTCTATCCTGTGCCCAGATTCTTTTATATATTTCTTATTGCAAAAGTTGTACCACATCTTTTTATTAAAATTATAATTTGCAAAATAACCCCAATTCAATAAATCTTTTACTGACTCTAGCTGATTTCCATTAATAGTACTTTTTTTTCTGTCTACTATTGTACCTTATTTTTATAGTCCCAAAAGAAGAATAAATATTTATTTGATTTGCTGTTAGAGACATGTGAAGTTATTTTCTCAAATTTGTTATTGACAGTGATGAGATGAGCTAAATTAGGTCTCATGTGAACCAAAATATAAAGCAGGATCCAGTTCTGGGAGTGTGAGCTTTTGTATTCCCTGTTCTTTCTATGTGAGGAGGAGGGGAGCTAAACAGACAGAACAAAGCCACAAACTCATTCTTTAGGAAGAATGAGATTATAGTGGTCCTCCATTTCTGCAGTTTTACTTTCTGTGGTTTTAGTTACTTAAGGTCAACTGCAGTCCACAAAAATTACATGGAAAATTCCAAGTTTCAGTTGCCAGTAGTTCTCAAGCTGTCCTGTCAGCCCTGGGATGTGAATCACCCCCCCTGTCTCATGTATCCACACTGTACAGGCCGCCTGTTTCTTGGTCACTTAGTAGCCCTCTTGGTTAGGTTACCAGACTGACTATTGAAGTATTGCAATGTTCTAGTAGCCCTTATTTTACTTAAGAATGCCCCCCAAACACAAGAGTACTCTACCTAACAAATTGAAATTTATCATAGACATGTGTGTAGGGTTTGGTACTATCTATGTTTTTGGTCATCCACTGGAATCTTGGAACATATCCCTTGTGGATAGGGGGGACTACCATATATGATTAGTTTAGAAATTAGAGTCCACAGTTGAAAGAGAATTTGGAGAAAGTTATATGGAAGGGTGTGGTGGTTGGTGGTGTCAAATGACAAGAATGTTTTTGGATAATCATTTGTGTGTTCATACTTTCCAGAACTGCTTGATAATTGTACAGAGGTAGTTTAATTTTGATCAGTGAGGAGGTTGAATAATCAAAATATTAGTGAGTGAAGTCTATCTTGATGAGGATTAGTATCTGAAACCTATTTAACCTAGACTTTTATTCATTCTTGGAAAGATTTGCAAAGCATTTTGGGATATTGCCATCATCTGATATTTGATATTATGGAGTTTCTTTAGAGAAAACTAGAAATTAACATAGTCAGGATGAGTTATAGCAGCACTGACTTTAAAAAAGGGAATATCCTGGCTCGGCTCCCATAGCACAGTGGTTACTCTGTCAGCCACATGCACCAAGGCTGGCAGCCTGGGCCAGCTAAACATGACAATGACAACTGCATTAATAAATAGCTGGGCACTGTGGCAGGCGCCTGTAATCCCAGCCACTTGGGAGGCTGAGGCAAGAGAATCGCTTAAGACCAAAAGTTTGAGCTATGATGTCACAGCACTCCACCAAGAGTGACATAGTGAGACTCTGTCTCACAAGGAAAAAAAAAAAAAAGAATAGCCCTTAATGTTATTAAACTATTTTAAATAAATTCAGTATTATGGCATACAAAATCAGTTATAATTGATTGAGAAAGGAACTTGATTTTGGTATATATTTTACAATACCTCATAATACCAAGAGAGTTTTGGAAGGAATACTAAAGGCTCTTTTAGTATTCCTTACATTAATGCTTTTAGTTTTTCATAGATAATCAAAGAATAATCCTTTTACTGGGGAAACATAAAAATTGATATATTGTAGAAGGCTTGATATAAGCCAAAAAGTGACATGTAAATCAAAATGAAAACTTAAGGTTTTCTAATAAATTTTCAAAAGCAGCCCAAGGATATTTGATCATAAGTAGAATTTTTTGAAAAGCAATTTAAAATGCCAGCCTCTTGTATGGGGTATTAACTGGGAAAGAATACTAAAGAACTTTCTAGGTGATAGAAGTGTTCCTTATTTTTATAGGGGTGTGAGTTTCCTAGGTTATGGAAAATAAACAGTAATCGTTAAGTAAATAAAAAGTGACAAAATGGCTAATGCAGTTTAACATCCTCCTATGATATTTTTAATTAACAGGATCCGCCTTACTCAGATACAAAATGAAAAGTTTCGATTATACAAATTGAAGATGTTGGCCAAGATGGAAAAATATCTTAGTTCCAGTAAGTGTAGGCGACGGTATGTATCATTTTGTATTAATTAATAGCATAGATTTATTTATGCTTCTCTTTTTAAAAAAAGTTTTGATAAATAAGTTGAAGTATTTTGAAAAAATATGTTGTTGATGTTACATGTGTGTTGAATTTTATGGCAACCTTCTTCATACCTGAATAAAATGAAGTCAAATAATGAAGTCCCAAGTGAATTAATTAATGATGATTTTACCTCATTATTTCCAGGAATGAATTTAACATATACTTTTTTGTTCTTTTATTTAATTTTAAATTTTCTCTTGGGTAGAATCATCTTGTCTCATTTTGAGGACAAACAACTACGAAAAGCCTCCTCGGGAATTATGGGAACTGGAAAATGCTGTGATAATTGCAGGTCCAGGTAAAGCTTGCTTCTTATAGATGACCAGTTCTATAGTATGATTCCATTTATAGTATGATATATGGTATATAGCATGAAACAGGATATAGTATATCCTGTGCAACATGAAACTATGCTGTAGGGATGAACAAAAGATGAGTGGTTGCCAGATATTAGGAAGAGGGAGAACGTAGGATCACACAGGGGTAGTATAGCCAGTATTTGGGGGTGATAGATTTATAGTATGTTCTGATGTGGTGGGTTAGATGAATATGGATGTGTTTAGATGAATATGGATGTGTTAAAACTTGTACTACTTCCTACACACACAGTCTGTTTAACTGTGTTAAATGAAAAAGTAAAACAAATGATACTCCTAGCCAAGTTAGCTAGGTATACCTAGATGTGGTAGCTATGTTACTATAAGACAAAAGAAGCATTATTAAGGATAGAGATATTCTCTGTGTAATGGTAAACAGTTTCTTCACCAGGCGGCCATAATTGTTCTGTGAACTTAAAAAAAAAAACCCTACAAATACATAAAGTACAGGTTGACAAAACAGGTGGAGAAATCAACACATCCACCATCAAAGACAAAGAGTTTAACATAATTTTTATTTACTGGCAGATTAAACCATCAGAAAATCAGTAAGTTATAGAAAATTCTGTCAACATAGTTAACCAGTTTGGTTTATCAGACACATAGTACAACCCTAGACCAAGCAACTAGAGCAAAGTATCTCAAATGTTTTTACTTTGTTACCCAGATAGCGAATGATAATATTTGTATAGCACACCAGGCTAATTGTTAGAGCCCAGGTTCTGTCCAGGACTTTAAGGTCTGGAGTGATTAACAATTTTCACCTGCTAGAATTACATTGAATTTGACTACTGTATGTATACATGGGTGTTAATCAGTTAGCTCCATTTAAAAGTGAGCCTGTAATGTTTGTTTTTCCATTCTTATGATACTTCACTTAGGAGGGTGGTCTCCAGTTCCATCCAAGTTGTTATAAAAGGTATTAATTCACCGTTTTTTATGGCCAAGTAGTACTCCACGGTATACACATACCACATTTTATTCGTCCACTCACATATTGATGAGCATGTGTGTTGTTTCTACGTCTTTGTGATTGTGAACTCAAATGCAAGGGTCTTTTTTTATAGAAGGACTTTTTTCTTTTGGGTAAAATGCCCACTGGTGAAGTTGCTGAATCAAATGGTAGATCTACTTTTAGTTCTTTGAGGTATCTCCATACTACTTTCCAAAGAGGCTGTACTAGTTTGGTGTCCTGCCAACAGTGTAAGAGTGTTCCTTTCTCTCCCTATCTATACCAGTGTCTGTTGACATGGGACTTTGGATAAAAGCCATTTTCACTGGAGCTAGGTGATATTTCATTGTGGTTTTAATCTGCATTTCCTTGAGCGTGAGCATTTTTTTATACGTTTATTAGCCATTAGTCTATAGTCTTCTGTTTATGTCTTTTGCCCTTTGTTTAAGGGGTGTGTTTAAACTCTTCTCACTTATTTGCCCGAGGATTCTGGCTATTAGCCCTTTATCAGATGTGTAGCATGCAAGTATTTTCTTCCATTCTCCCTATTGGTTGTTTTCTTGGCCATGCAGAAGCTTTCTAATTTCACCATGTCCCATTTACATATTTTCGTTGTTGCTGTGATTGCAGGCATTTGGGGTATTCTTCGTACATTCTTTCCCTAGGCCAATAACTGCTAAGAGTTTTTCCATCTTCTTCTCTCTAGTGGTCTTATAGTTTCAGATGTTTGGTTTAAGTCTGTTATCCATTCTGAATTAATATTTAGGAGTGGTGAGAGGTGCAGATCCTGTTTCAGACTTCTACATGTGACTATCTAGTTTTCCCAGTACCATTTATCGAATAGGGATTCTTTTCCTAGAGTGCTGTTCTGATTCTCATAAAGGACACTTCCCACTTCCCTGCCCCTCCTGACCACTAGCTTAGGGAAGGACTGCTGCTTTTAATTCCCAAAAAGAGTGGGAGAGGTTTTAGAGAGAAATTACCTTTTACCCCTTTTCAGGCAGTTCCACCTGTTACAAATTGGACAACTGTATTACTTGATTTTTCTCTAAGAAGTCCTTTAAAGAAAGTACTACTTAAAGAATTCTCATTTGTATTAATGATAATTTCCGGCTCAGCACCTATAGCTTGTGGTTAGGGCCACATACACTGGGGTTGGTGGGTTTGAACCTGACCCGAGCCTGCTAAACAACAACAACAAATTAGTTGGGCCTTGTGGCGGGCGCCTGTTGCTCTGAGGTGTGACGCCATGACATTCTACCAAGGGTGAAATAGTGAGACTCTGTCTCAAAAAAGAAAAAAATAATAAAAATAAATAAATAATGATAATGTCAGAAGGATGACTTAGGAATTTAACTTCTGAATGTACTAAGTGGGCCAGGAGCAATTGCTTACACCTATAATCAATCCTAGTGCTTTGGGAAGCTGAGGTGGGAGGAACGCTTGAGGCCAGGAGTTCAAGATTAGTCTGGGCAACATAATGAAAACCCATCTTTATGAAAAATTAAAAAAAAAAATTAGCTAGGCCTGGTGGCATGTGCCCAGATACTTGGGAGACTGAGGCAGGAGAATCACTTGAGCCCAGGAACTGGAGGCTTTAGTGAACTTTGATTGTGTCCCTGCACGCCGACAGAGCACGACCCTGTTTCAAAAAATAAATACTTAAATATTTATAATCTTTGTGTCATATTTTATGGTAATTAGAGTTTATTTTTGTATTTATTTATTTTTTTTTTTTTTTGAGACAGAGCCTCAAACTCTGGGTAGAGTGCTGTGGCATCACAGCTCACAGCAACCTCCAACTCCTGGACTTAAGCAATTCTGTTGCCTCCACCTTACAAGTAGCTGGGACTGCAGGTGCTGGCCACAATGCCTGGCTATTTTTTGGTTGTAGTTGTCATTGTTATTTGTTAGGCCTAGGCTGGGTTCGAACTTGCCAGCTTTGGTGTATGTGGCTGGCGCCTTAGCTGATTGAGCTACAGGCACTGAGCCGGTCATTAGAGTTTAACAATTTATTTTGTAGGAGATTGGGTTTTCTTTTTTTCATTTTCAATAGGTTTACATGAACAACAAGGTATTTATTTGGGGCAGCGCCTGTGGCTCAGTGGATAGGGCACCAGCCCCATATACCGACGGTAGTGGTTTAAACCTGCCCTGGCCAAACTGCAACAAAAAATAGCCAGGGATGTGACAGGTGCCTGTAGTCTCAGCTACTTGGGAGGCTGAGGCAAGAGAATCGCCTAAGCCCAGGAGTTGGAGGTTGCCGTGAGCTGTGATGTTATCGCACTCTATCCAGGGCGACAAAGTGAGACTGTCTTTTATTAAACAAAACAAAACCAAAAAAAGATATTTATTTGGTATAAAGGGAAACTTAGAATGATAGATTGTGCTACAAGTAACAGCTATGTACATAAAATGTTGTAAAATTGTTCTTAGTTCTATAATGATGAACGAAAAACACTAAGTTTCTCCAGTTGAACTAGGTATGCAAGGATTTTTATGTTCTTCTTTTGTTGGAACAGTGATTATAAAATTACTTACTGTAATATAAAGAGCTGAATGAGCATGCCACCAGGGAAAAGAGGAAGTCTTCTCACAGAACCAGTATTTTTTTTTTTTTTTACTTTTCCCCATCCTATCTTTATTTTATGTCAATCAATATATAACCTGGGCCATTTAGTAAAAATCAACCAACCAACCAACCAACCAACAAGCCACAGTGTGCCCATGCTCATACCCTGGTTACTTTATGTACAATATGTGACAGTGAAAGGAGAGAGAAAACCTACTGTAGCAGTGAAGATGTGGTGGAAGCCAGTTGCAGTTTCCAACTGAGCATGTATTCTTGGTTTGTAAGAACAGAGTTCTGGAGTAAAGCAGCAGGTGTCCTGTGTAGTAGGTGCCTTCTGTCTGCACCTACTTGGACGTCACTTGGATCTTCACCCTCTACTTCCTTATGTACAAATGTGTCAATTTCATTGATTGGTGCCTATCAAATTGGAATCTGATCAGCCTCATCAGCAAGCCCTGTCCCTCACGATTACAGGTTTTCATTGGTTTATGTGTGGTACATGCCTCTTGATACTAAGGTGTACTTCAGCACCATCCTGCCCTGACCACCTTCATGTTATTCTCGGTCTTAACTCCTTCCTTGGGCTTCTCCTTGGTCATGTTTAATTCAGGACTTTTCTCAGCTGCTGTTTCACAAAAGAGATCCCAGGTCTGCTCTGAACAAGCACTCAGGACCAGCAGCAGAAGGAAACAGCACAAAGATTTTTTTTTTTTAAGTTAAAAAACTCCTCTTTTTTTTTGCAGCAAACCTTTGTTTTTTCAACAAAGGCTAATGTAGAGTTCAACATCTTACACAGTTGATCAAATGGAAATGTTCTAGTTGTAAATACTGGGGCCCCGCTTGCTCAAACTTCTCTGCAGTTACAACTGTTATGCTGTATTATAGTTTCTTGTTTTAGATACACCCATGCTCTTGGCTGTAATGAACTTTCTTGGTCACTTCTGAAACGTTTGGCACATTTGAGATACGTTTACTTCTCTAATTGTTACACTTAATCTTTTTATTTCTAAAGATGTATACCTTCACTAAGATTTCTTAATATATTATTTTTATTTAGATTAGATCATTGCTATTCCATTGATGATTCAGAAGATACATCCCAGGACTTTGGTCCACAAGCATTTCAACTACTATCTGCTGTGAACATCTTGGGAGGAAAGTTTGGAATTGGGGTTCCAATTTTATTTCTCCGAGGATCTGTGAGTATCTGTGAATTCTCTTCATAGTTCTTCTTTTACCTCTTTTACACTTTTCCTTGGAAATTTGCTGTATTATGTTTGTAACTTTGACCTAAGATGGGTTATTTGGAACTTAGAGAGTTAAACGCTACATTCATTACTTTTGATAAAACCTGTTTATATCACATTTTCTGCTGTTTTCATGTTTTGGCTTCTGTTAGCTCTGCATAGCAGTCTGCAAACATTGTATTAGTTTATCACATTGCAGTCTGGTAAATCCCTAGGCTGGTCTTTCTTAGGATAATTAAGAAAAGTTAACTTTTATTGTTTTCAAGGGACAAACAAAATTGTACCTTTTGGTGTCCAGGAAACTATATTCTTTGAGTAACTTCAGTTTCAGGGATTATTTTCTAAGTGTCTAATGTCAATAATGATATTTGGCAAAAAATTTTTCTTTTTGTCTTTCCTTCTATTGTGTTTACTATCAGAAGTATTTTTCCCGCAAGTATTTAAAATTCTAAGTATTTTTGTGTATGTGTGTTATTTTGCTTTCATTATGAATACAGTCATTTCAATTCAACTACTTTTTTTTGAGTGATTAGTATGTCAGTATTCTGCTAAATTGCAGGTACAAATATGAGTAAGACATGTCTCTTACAGTCCATGGGCTTCTTCTGTAGTCCTTTAGTTTATATGATTTTATTACTGATTTAGAAGTCTGTAAAACAAAACTATTAGAGATTAATACTGGTTGAATAAATTAAGGATGAGACATAGACTGCTTTTCAAATATACGTATTTATTAAAAATGTACTTTACAGATATTAAAAATCTCAATTTTTATGTAGAATTTTAAAAATTATTTGTTAAGTACTTGAATACTTCACATGGATATTTATTTTCTGAGTTTTAATTTTGTTTAGAAAGGAACATATTAGTTGTGAAATACTTTTAATGAAGTTTGATGAAAACATCTATTGACTTTTCATGTACTAATGTCTTTAGATTCTAAATGGAATTTAAAATTTTATAAATAACAAGTTTGATTAGTTATAGTAGAAATATTGCCTGAAGAACTATTAATAGTTTAGCTACTATGAGTAATACTATTATTACATTTTTCATAAAAATAATTTTGTTTGGAAGGGTCAGCTTAAATATAATTGAGATCTATAAAAAACATTTCTTTATCACCTTTAATAAAACATGTGTATCCCAGTTGAATGTATAATTTATCAAAATTATCTTTGTTTTAAATTGGAATGATCCACCTGTATCCAATATCAACAAATAAGTGTAAGCAGGCTCTTAGACGAACTTGAACTGGTCACAAGAGGGATCAGATTTCACCTATTAAAAATCTAAGTCAGGCCACTTTACACTGGCAGTCTCTTCTGGGAGTCCTCAAATTAAGGAGTTTATCATTTGTGAAATTTTATACTACCCTTGCTAGATAAAAGGCTAAAACTTTTTAAAAAGTGCCACTTAACAAAGATCTGTAGGTACTAACTGCAGTGAAAATAAGGCAGGCCTTCCCCAGTTTCAGTGATCTTGCTATCTACTGGGATATCGTTTTTTAAGATCATCATTTTAATTCCTTTGAGAATTTAATAAATTGTTTCCCTTAACCAATTTAAGAAAAACTGATATCTTTGTAGGTAATTTCAATCTGTAAAATAAGTGTCTTAAACTGAGAACTATTGGAGTTTGTTTAAAAAGATACATAAATATATAATGTAATTTCAGTAGCCCATGATTCTCTCTTACACAAGATTTTTCTGAATAGTGTAAACAGTTATGCAGCGTATCCACAAGTTTGTGAATGTATTTTAAAATTTTGTTTTTATAGCACATGTTTGATTAGAAATTAAATAGTGAAAGTATTACTTTGTTGTGGAACTTTGTTGTAGTTCTAAATAGCTCACCATATAAAAGTCTTTAAATAACTCTTTGCGAATATGTGATAAAATTTACAATGATCTTTATTTTATAGATGAGAAAAGAGAAACGCAGTCATTAATTTGTATTACCAGGAGATTAAGTGAAACTTTTTCCTGATAACATTATCGAAGTGTTGAACTTTATCATGGCTCTAGAATCATGTAACACTTTTGATAAAATATGATTTGATAATTGGCAGCTGTAATTTTCAGATTGACAGGAGACAGTTGTCTATTTAATTTTCTGGACAGGTCATTTCATCTCATTGAAGTATATTCCTAATGATAATTATTGTTACTTTATCTTTGGTTTTATTTTGCAAGACCATTAGGACTCACAGTGACTTTCTAAAGCCTTGCAGTAGCAGCTATGAATTGATTTGGGCTATAGAAACTGGGAATAGAGAAAAAAAATTAACAAAAGCAATGGGCTTGTTCTGTACTTTTAGAATTTAGGAATTTTAAACTTCTTGGGTTGAAGTTTACAACTATTTTTTTCCATTAGTTAAACATGTATTGTTTTGGAAGGCACGACATTCTATCTTGTGGGAGATTCAAAGCTAAATTAGCTGAGATTTATCATCCAATATAGAAAGTGTTTCTGGGGAAGAAATAAGTATAATGTAGAGAAAAGGACATATGAATAGACATGAAATCTTACTGAAGTTCTGAAGAGAGTGCATAAGGAAAGCAGAGAAGTGGTCCTGAACACAGCACTAGGCCTTCTTTTTTTATGGGGAAATAGTCGATTTTGGTGAGATAATGCCAGTTTGGCCATTCGTTCAGCGATAGAGTGAAGGAAGATAGGTAGAGAAGAATACAATGTGCCGAGCAGAAAGAATTACAACAAAAGCAGTTGTGATGTTTAAAGACGTTAGTTTGGGAGAAGCAGCACATTTTTTGTTGTTTGGCCTTTTTTCTTTATTGGGTAACAGCACAGAGAGGTGTTGCTTTTACTCCACGTCAGAAGCTCACACCTTGCATTTTGTACTCTGGGCAGTCAGTTCTCTTTATTCCAACCCCTCCCCGTCGATTAGCAGGTTTCCACATTCCGTGATCACCCTTCTATTTCTAACCCGATTTTTAAAGGAGAAGATGAGATGAAAATGTTCCTTTTTGAGACTACGTCCTGTAGAAGTGTAGCCTCTGAGAGCTGAAACTGGCAAAAAGACGATTTAACTCCAGCCCCCGTATCTTACTGTAGTGGAAACTGAGTTAGAATGGAAGTTAAGTGACCGGCTCTAGGTCATCCTGTATACTTTGTGTCAAAATCAGGTCGGGCAAATGGTATCCTGCCCACTAGTCTAGTGCCTTTTCTCTTTATTGTGCTGTTACATGCAGTTTTAAATTCATATTTTTTAATTGAATGATTTAGAGATATTACAATGAAGTTATATGATTGGTAAGAGATCCGTGTGTAAAATTATGTTCTTCTTGAAAATCATAGCCTATTTGGAGACCAGTCACTCTTAAAAACTGAGATCGATGCCCAAATGCCCACACTGTGTTCTCTGCACGTGTTAAATGCATGTTACTACATTATCAAAGTGTTGAACTTTATCACAGTTTTCTCATCCTGGTCAGTTTAGCATTGGTGGATAACCTAGACCATTATATTAACTGGAACACTTAAGCAATTAATGAATGTACCTTGCTAAGAGTGAGGATTTTCTTACTGTATTTATTCTGTGTTTAAGAAAAATGTCATGTGGCTCAGTTTGGATTTCTAGTTGAGAAGGGAATATGATTTCTTTAAAACAAAGATATTCTACTATCAAAGAGCAAAAATATTTCATTCTCTGCATGGTGACTGCCATGGTAACAAGGCAGTGTGAATTTATTCAAAAGGTACATAGTACTCACAATGATTATTACTCATGACAGGTAGGGACAGTCACTCCCTACTGATAAGAAGAGACCTCATCATTCCACACTAATAGATGTGCTGACTCACTTCAGGGTTTTTTTGCTTATGAAAGGAAGAGCGAGAAGAGTTCTTTGTAGTGTCTAGAGAGCTAGTAAGTGCTAGTTAGGCCACTTAATACTTTCGGTGTTATTAGTTTACAAGTGATAGAATCTCCTACCACAAAGGCAAGTCCCCACCAGATATAGACTACCATTAGCAAGTACTCTAGGGAAAACTGACTAGCTACTAAATCATGGTTTTTAAGAAATGCAAATGTAGTCCAAAGATTAGCTGTTAACAATAGATTAACTAATGGGCCTGGTGCATGGGGACGGGTGGATTGCTGGAGGTCAGGAATTTGAGACCAGCCTGAGCAAGGGCAAGATCTCATCTCTAAAAACTAGCCAGGCCTTGTGGCAGGGCCTATAGTTCCAGCTCCTCAGGAGGCTGAGGCAAGAGGATCACTTGAGCCCAGGAGTTGATTGCTGTGAGCTGTGATGCCAGGGGAGTCTACTGAGGGCAACATAGTGAGACTCTGTTTGGAAAAGAAAAAAGAAAGTTAATATTATTAAGGCAGGTTTTATCCTGATTACTCAATCTTTACAACATTCCCAAGAGATAGAAATGAATATATTTGTATCTTAGGTGAGGAAATAGAATCACAGATAAAGTAATTTGCCAGGGCTATGACTTGAACCAAGGCAAGCTAGTTCAAGAGCCTGTATGTGTATGTAAATTAGGTGTGTATGTGTGTGTGCGTGTGCTGGGTGTAATGGCTCTCACATTAATACAAGCACTCTGGGAGGCCTTGGTGGGAGAATTACTACTTGAGCTCAGGAGTTCGAGACCAGCTTGAACAAGAGAGATACCCTGTCTCTACTAGAAATAGAAAAACTAGCCTGGTGTTGTGGGTGCCTGTAGTCCCAGCTATTCGAGAGGCTGAGGCAAGAGGATTTTTTCAACCCAGGAGTTTGAGATTTCTGTTAGCTGTGATGATGCTACAGCAATCTACCCATGGTGACAGAGTGAGACTTGACCTTGAAAAAAAAAATTAGAGCTAGTAGTCTGGAGGCCTGTGTTTACTCCTGGCTATAGTGCACGGATACACAATGGGTCTTTAGGCTATCACTTAACATCTTTGAATCCCTGATTTTTTGTTAGCATTATGAGTAAAAAGTGACTTAGATAGAACATTTCCAGCTCTGCAATTCTATGATGTTTTATTTTATTTTACCTTTTTTTTTTTTTGGAGATAGAGTCTCACTATGTTGCCCTTGGTAGAGTGCTGTGGCGTCACAGCTCACAGCAACCTCCAACTCTTGGGCTTAAGCAGTTCTTTTGCCTCAACCTCCCTAGAAGCTGGGAATATAGCCCACCACAATGCCTGGCTATTTTTTGTTATTGTTGTCATTGTTGTTTAGCAGGCCTGGGCCAGGTTTGAACCTGCCAGCCCCACTATATGTAGCCGGTGCCCTAACCACTGAGCTATAGGCGCCGAGCTGTAGCTCCTCTACAGTCAAACAGCTACCTGTCAACTTGGGAAGCTGCCACTGGAGCACCAACCCCAAACTGCACTGAGGTGGAAGTTACCACAACCGAGAAAGATTTACTTCTGCTTGCTCTGAGAACCAGCCTCCACCTGCTCTATCAAAATAATGGATGCCTCTTATGAAGCCAGAAGTTGTATGCTGGGTTCTTTGCTGACATTTTTTTGTAAAAATTCCACACATCCGCAGTCGTACATCCCTGTAGAAAATAGCTGTGGAGTAATTTTTGCAGTCTTTCTGCTTATCCATGTCATGCAGCTAGGAATCTGATTAGCACAACTTAAGTCACATCCAGAACCATAGCTGAAGGGGAGTCAGAGAAATAGTGTTTCTATCACTTCCTAGATTCTGTAGTAGAGGAAGTCACAGTGGTTGGAGGTTAAAATGACCCTTGAATTACAGTTGGCCATATTCACCACAAATACATTAGACAGGAGTGATTTTCTATAAAGCCCTATTGTCATATACTATTATACACATTTAAAAGTAGTGTTTGAATGTGTGGGATGAATGAAAAAGGCAGTAAGAGGACAAAATGAATGGAAAAATACTTTATAAAGTGTAGAGTGAAGGCAGGGAGAGGCCTCTCCATTGAAGGACAGAAAAATTGCATGTGATAGGCTGGCGTCCCTAACGTTTCTAGAACTTGATGGCAATGAAGAGTCTCCTGTAGGAATTCTCTCTCTGGAAAAAATGACTCAAAAGCATCAACTGTTTAGCATGCTCCTGCTTTGCCCAGTGTGTCTCCGTGAAGCAGCTAAGTCACAAATGATTAAGTAAACGTCACAGTGTGTCATGAACTAGACTCAATATAAACAGCCATGCCGTGGGAGCTGTGAGTTGTACCATGCTCATGGGTGAGCAGCTACTGGTCACGTTGCCTTTTAACACTTCTGGTTTTAGTCTTCAGTTGGAGATTAGGATCAGAATAATGTGAGTATTCTTTATTTTATAAAAAATAATTCTTTATTTTATAAAAAATAAAGAATAATGTGAGTATGCTAAATAGAGGTCCGAAAAGTAAAGGTTAAGTATTTCAAACACATGCATGTGTCTAAACCTGTACATTGGGAAATGCTTCTGAATTGTATGTGAAATTTCCTGCTATTATTTTAAAACACAAAGGGAACGCTATTTTGATATATACATATATATTTATTAGTGAGTTGAGTGTTCGGAACAAGCATAATGCATATAAGAATTCTGTTGGTTTTTAAAACTGAAATTTAATATTAAATCCAAAGATGCAATAGATGGATGTGTGTTTTACTTAACCCATTTAATCAGCATGATAAAATATTGAGTTTATTCCTAATTTCAGAATTCTCAGCGTCTTGCAGATAAATATCGCAATCACAGTTTCTTTGGCATTGGCAAGGCTGAATCAGAGACTTGGTGGAAGGCTTTTTCCCGTCAGCTCATAACTGAGGGATTCTTGCAAGAAGTTTCTGGACAAAACAGATTTGCAAATCTTTGCACCCTTACAGAAAAGGTAAACAATCTAGAAGTCTACCTGTTTGACTTAATTTTTCTGACTATGCATTAAAAGATTCTTCTTGTTTTGATAGGGTAGAAATTGGCTTGATACAGCCAGTACAGAGTCTCCTCACAGACTTGTCCTTCAAGCCAGCGAATGTGAACAGTTGTTTCCAGCCAAGTTTCTTCGGCCTAGGTTCACTTTTTAATTGTTTTCTTTTAACTTCTGTTTTTTGGTTTTTTTTTTCTTTCTCTTTTTTGCTGTTTAATGACTCAAATCATACCAATTTATAGGCATCACACAAGGCACCTTGGTTTCACACCCTTATTTTAGTCTGTTTGGAGGTTGAGAGGGGTGGGTCTGAGGGGAAAAGATAATCATAGAACACTTCCTTGGTTGATGGAAAGTACGACCATAGTATTTAAAAGCTTCTTTCCCTTTCGTTAAAGAAGCAGCATTGAGTTCAATGCTAAGGAATCCATATATTTCCTTCGTATGTGTAGAAGGTGGGAACGGAATATACTTGTTGCTTTTTAGTACCTTTATATGCTGTCTATCATTTATGAGTTTTTTCTTTCAAGCTTCTTAACCAGAGCTTTTCCTGGGGGAAAAATATCAATTGTTAAAATCATCAGTTCTGAAAGGATAATATAGTTAATCTCATTCACCTTTCTGAGAGTGAGAGCATGATGATTTATGAATTAGATAATTGCAGTCTAACGTTTGAGATAATTTAATTTTATTCTTTTTTTTTTTATTAGCTCTAAAGCTGTGTCTTCAGGCACTGAACAGCATTTCTCTCAGCAAGTACCAATTGAATTAACTGCAGAAAAGGTTTGTGTTAAAGAGGTGGCTCTTATTTCATTCTTTTTTCTGAATGCAACTCCTATTTTAAAACTTTATATTTTAGTTCCCCTCCAATTAAAGGAGGGGAACTTTTATATAACATTGCAACAGCGTGAAAGTTATATAAAATTTGGAAAGAGAAGTGAAATGAGCAGACTCAAATATGTGGTATATGATTTCTGGGGCTAATAGAAGAATTAGAAGTATTTTAGAAAGCAACTCATTTTTATTCTTTTAAGCCTTCTAACTCATGTGGCTTAAAGTTTTTACATATTGTAATATTTATAGTTGATAGAAAAATAAGACTGATTCCAAAATGTTTTCATTAAAGCTACATATGTGTAAGTTCTTGCTTTGTTTTAGAGCTTGGATCATTATTAGGTATTAAATACTAACCTACAGGCAGACTTCAGCTAATTAGAACACTGGATGATAGACGAATGTGATAAATTAAATTTCCTGGTGAATTTTTTCTGCTTTATTAAAGTATGCAGAATGTAACTGGATTATTGTTTTAACTTTGGCTTTCGCTGTATCTTAAAGCATTCTTTTGATCGTTTATTTTCTATACTTTTGAGAGGAAAGAGACATTGAATTGCATTTCTAACTGCCTTTGGAATTTTAGTAGTTCTTATTTTCAGGTGATTTATTTGTTGACTTGGATAGTGAAAAGAAAAATTGTCATTGTGAGATTTTGCATCTTTTATTTTCCTCACATTTAAAAGTTTTTTGAAACTTCTCTTTTTCTAATGGATGTTTATATATTTAAAAGAAGTCTAACTTGGAGATGATGTATTCTTACAAAGCATTCGATAAGATTTCTTCTGGGAGTATCATTCATAAAAAAAGGTACAGAGTTTCATATCTCTATGTTCTATACTTTATGAGCACTTTTTCCTTTTTCTCCTTAAGAGGAAAGACTGTTAGATGTTGGGATATTTCATTGGCAAAAAGAAGTTAAAGCCTAAGTCTTCAGTATTATAATTATTAAGGCAACCTATTATTATTAATGATAATTTAATAGCTAATGCTTCTTGAGCATTTCTATTGCCAGGCACTATGTTAAATACAAAGAACTTTCTATATAATATTTCATTTAATTCTTACAACACATGTGTTAGCTATTAATGTTTATCCCAATTTTATAGTTGAAGATACCAAGGCTAAGGAGTTAACAAACTTGTTCAGGAGGGTACAGCTAATGGCAGAGCTGGCAATTAGATCCGTATCTGTCTACCTCTAGCATCTAAACACCATTTGATTATATTTGTTGAAACATATACAGGCACATCTTGTGTTATTGCACCTTACAGGTATTGCATTTCCTACAGATTGAAGGTTTATGGCAACCCTGTGCTGAGCAAATCTATTAGTATCATTTTTCTAACAGCGTGCAGTGTTATTATGTCTCTGTGTCACATTTTGGTAATGTCCAGAATAGTTCAAATATTTTCATTATTACTATATCTGTTTTGGTGATCTGTGATGGGCGATCTTTGATGTTACTATTGCAGTTGTTTTGAGCTCCTTAACTGTGCCCATAAAAGATGGCAAACTTTAATGAATGCATGTGTTCTGGCTGCTCCGCCAATTGGCCTTTCTCCCATCTCTCTCCCTCTCTTTGGGCCTCCCTAGTCACTAAGACACAGGAATATTGAACTTAGGTTGATTAATAACCCTATATTGACCTCTAAGTGTTCAAGTGAAAGGAAGAGTTGTATGTCTCTCACTTTATGTCAAAAACTAGAAATAATTAAGCTTACTGAGCCAGGCATGTCAAAAGCCGAGACAGGCTGAAAACTAGGCCTTTTACACTAAACTGTTAGCCATATTGTGAGCACAAAGGAAAAGTCCTTAAAGGAAGTGAAAAGTGCTACTTCAGTGAACACATGAATGATTAAGAGTTCTAGTACCAATATAGGTAAAGTTTTAGTAGTCTAGGTAGAAGATCAGAGCAGCCACAACATTCCCTTAAGCCAAAGCCTAATTTAGAATAAGGCCCTAACTCTTTTCAATTCTGTGAAGACTGAGGGAGGTGAGGAAGCTGCAGAAGAAAAATTGGAAGCTGGCAAAGTTCATGAGGCTTAAGGAAAGAAGCTGTTTCCATAACATAAAAGTGCACAGTGAATAGCAAATGCTGATGGAGAAGATATAGCAAGTTATCTAGAAGATTTAGCTAAGACAATTGATGAAAAGTGATTATTGTAAACAACAGATTTTCAGTGTTGATGAAACAGCTTTCTATTGGAAGAAAATGCCATCTAGGACTTTCATAGCTAGAGAGGAAAACTCAATGCCTGGCTTCAAAGCATCAAAGGACGGGCTGACTCTCTTGTTAGGGGCTAATGTAGCTGGTGACTTTAAATTGAAGCTGGCGCACATTTAACATTCCAAATCCCGGTGCCCTTAAGTATTATGTTGTTCTAAATCTCTGCAAATAGCAAAGCCTGGATGACAACACATCTGTTTATAGCACAATTTATTGAATATTTTAAGTTCATTGTTGATACCTTCCGCTTATAAAAAGATTCCTCTCAAAATATTGCTCATTGACAATAAACCTAGTCACCCAAGAGCTCCAGTGCAGATGTACAAGATTACTGTTATTTTCATGGCTGCTAATGCAACATCCATTCTGCAGCCTGTGGATCAAGGAGTCTTTCCTACTGTCAAGTCTTCTTATTTAAGAAATATATTTTATAAGGCTGATGCCGCCATAGTGATTCCTTTGATAAATCTGGGCAAAGTCAGCTGAAAACCTGGAAAGCATTCACCATTAAAAATATTCATGATTCATGAGCGGAGGTTAAAATATCAACATTAACAGCACTTTGGAAGAAGTTGATTCTGGTTAAAATCAGTTTAGTAGTAGACATACTGAGTTTGGGATACCTGTGGAATGGTCCAAAATTAGATTAAATTTATAGACTTAGTGTGCAGAAGTGGGCAGGCTACGTACATCATCGGTAACCATTATTTAAAAATTCATTTAAATTTTCTTCAAATAATACACGTACTAGGCTTAAGATGTCAGTTGGTGCTTTGAAGGACACTAGTCCACTCGTTTTCCAAGCACACTTTGTTCTTTTCTATGGCAGAAATCACCCTCAAATCTTCTAGCTGTTTGGTCTGGTATTTGCCTCCTTATTTCTAAATTACATGTTCAGATTACTGTTTGTCAGCTTAACCAGGATTAGAAATTTTCTGTTGACTTTCTATCATGGTAGATTTCCCCTCGTTCATTCCTCTACCAATGTAATTCTATTAAAAGTTGGTCATATTGGACACAATTATAAGAGAGACTTTACCTAACAAATGCAGTCAGTATAACCTAATTCTTTGTACTCTCAATGAACCCCAAACAATAAAAAAAAAAGTTGGTCATATTTGCCAGGCATAGTAGCTCACAGGTGTAGTCCTAGCACTCAGTAAGAGGCTGAGGCAGGTAGACTGCTTGAGCTCAGGAGTTTAAGACCAGCCTGAGCAAGAGTGAGACCCCCGTCTCTACTAAAAATAGAAAAACTGAGGCAAGAGGATCACTTGAGCCCAAGAATTTGAGGTTGCTATGAGCTATGGCGCCGTGGCACTCTACTGAGGATGACCAAAGTGAGACTCTTTCTCAAAAAGGAAAAACATTTATTTTTTGGTGTTCATAATTTTTTTTTCTTTTGCTTGTTTTTACTAATTTTTCTTTTCTCCTATTTCAGTATCTCTGTTTATAACTCTTGGCAAATTCCTTGACTTTTTATCCCCTCCCATCTAGTGAAATTTTATTTTTAGTTATCAAAGTTTTAATTTCTCTTTCTTGTTCTCTTCTTGTTTCTATATGAATGTATAACAGTCTTGTTTTGTGGATATGGTATCTTTGCTTATATCTCTGATGATGCTCATCGTCCTCTTCTGTGTATTAGTAATATTCATAAATAAAATTTTTTTATAAAACTTTTTCTGCATATATTTCTGCCTCAGGGATATGTTACCGCAAATTTTGCTGATATATAATGTAACAAAATTTCTTTGTGAAATAATTTAAAATACTATTTTTCTAGTAATACATTAATATAGATTTCTTTAAATACTAAGATAAGGATTAATATACGTAGATAACTTCAAAAAAGTTTATTACTGATTCTTTGAGGTAGAGTTATCTTTCCTTGGGTTTTAAGTATGCCTACTTTAACAGTAAGATTTGACAGCTATGAAAATGAAATTTTACTTTATACTGTAGTTTATGAATTCTTACTAGCAGACAAATTAATATAAACATTTCCTTAGTACCAAACACATTTTCCTTTATGCCCTCAAGAATTGAGAAGTCACTTGAACTTGACATCTTTTATATAAGCTATTTTATACTATTTCATTTTGTAACTTTCCCCATTTATAATTAATTAACAAGAAATGGCTCTAGTAGAAATTGGTTTTCTATCTAGTTTGCTTCCTAGGACTGTTCATTCCATGGTGTTTGCTAATTGGGTGTTTTTCCTCCTTGTGAGGAATCAAAAACAAAATGACTGATTTATTTTATTTTTTTGTTTTATTTTGAAGAAAATTCTAAATAACTTAGCTAATGGTCCCCACCAACCCAAAATCAGTGCCGTTATAGCAAGAATTAAAGATTATACCCCAGTATGTTAAAAAACTATAAAACTAGTGATTTTTTAAAATGTTATTATTGGTGTAGAGAATTAAGTAGTACTTTCTTTCAAAGCATTTAGTTGAGGAGCAGAATGAGAAAAATACTGTCTGTAAACACATCAGTTTTGTGATGAGCAGTTTTTACTTTGCCATGATAATGAATGTATTTGATCCAAGATGTTTAAAATTTAGACCATTGTTACTTAAACATTAAATAAATTACCTTACTGATATTATGAAGAATAAATGTTAGTAATGCATGGAAAGATATTCTCATTTTGTAGATGAAATAGGAAGTAAACTAGGAAAAAGAAAATCTCTTATTATTTATTTTCTTTTAAATATTTTAGTATCATGGTACAGTCACCAGAAAAATCTTACACTTCCACAGAAGCTGTTGTTTCAGCTCAAGAGCAGGCGACTCAGGTATGGCTTTTTAAAAGGGTAATTAGCATATGAGGGATTAGTGACAATTCTCTGCATGTTCAAAATTCTGTTGTCAGTATCTGAAAAAGTCTGAGTGGAGTTCAGATTATATTCATCTGAGGGGACAATGTGGCATCTGAAAATCTAGAAGTAAAGGATTGGATCTAAGAACACTTTTAAAGTCTTGTTTCTTTGTTTTTGTTCAGACTGTGTTATATGCCAAATTGGTCGAAGCTAGGCAGAAGCAGGCCAATGAAATGGATATTCCTCCAGCTGTGCTGGCAACAAACAAGGTGCTGGTGGATATGGCCAGAATGAGGTACTCTGCAATGTTTGTATACATTCTGTTTTCTGCTCACATGATCACTTAGGAAATAGGTCATTAAGCTGATACTATGTCCATGGCTTCAGCTGTCAGCTCTGTGAGGTGACTTCCAAATCTCTCATGCTGCCCTGCTCATCTCTTTGCTGAGTGTCAACCCCACGTTTCTACGTCCGTGAAAACCAGCTCTGTTTTCAGGAATCTCACTTCATACCTGCAGCTCACCCAACGCCCAGATCACATTCCTGATCGGAGGTTCCTGATGTTTAACACTTCTCATACTTTCGCTCTGACATCTGCCCATGCCTTCCTCCTCCTCTTTAGTGATGCCGTGTTTGTTCAGACCATTTCCCCCTGGCCTGGTATAAAAGCCTTTTCACTGCTCACTACTCATTCTGTCTGTTACATCTGATACTAGTCTTCCTTTATCATGAAATGGTTTCACATTGTTTTAGCTTCTTTAGCTTAGAATTCAAGGCTTTCTATTTATGGACTTAAATTTACTTTTCCATCTAAGTCACGGAATTTGCAATAGTTTTGTTTACCATTGTTGAAGACCCTTTTGGCCCTCCATGTTTTTCTTTGCAGTGTCTTCCTTGTTTCCCAGATTCCTCAGAACCCCTTTTAAGAAATCCTTTAAGGTTTAGCTTCATTACTGTTTCCTCCAAGAAGCCTTCCATGGTCTTAGCAGCAGAGTAAATCCTTTCTCTTGAATTTATAAAGGACCTTTAGATGAATTCTAAAGATGCTGCTATGACATTTATCACATAATGCTGTATTTCACTTTTTTGTAATAATTCATGTCGTAAACATGTATTATTATATCTTTTAGATTTTAAACTCTCTGTATAAAGATCTTAGTTCCTTATGTCCTTGTGTCTCCCACAGCACCTGGCATAATTCCTAATAAACACTAGATGGTGGTTAAATATTTATAAACAATTATTTTCAAAGAATGGTTGTTGGTAATTATATTCTTTCTTTTGAAAATTGTTTCTTCTAATTGTATGCTTCTTTTTAAAAAATCGTTTCCATCCCTAAATTTCATCTAGTAGATGTTAATTCAGTGCAGACTATTCTAGTGATATTACACAGTGTTTGTATCTTACAATAATTATGTTAAATATAAGTATTCTAAGATGTTTCTTGAATATCTTGTAATCATTAGTTTGGTGGATTTTTAGAAAGAAGACATCACGTAGTCTCTAGATACTGTGTATAATAAAGAACAATGAGAAATACTGAGCTAAAAGCCAGACGCATAGTTAGGAGGGTTACTGTTATAGGTAACTACTTTGTAGGAAAAAAATAATAAATGAGACTTTCTTCTGAGAGTTTCTTAGCCTCTTAGTGTTCCCCATAGTTTTCTTTTTCATTTCTATAAACTAATAAAAATGAATAAGTAATAGAGTGGAACATTTTGCTATAGCTTGTTCTTTTATGATAATGGCCGGTTTAACAGTTAATACTGTGCTTTTGTGGTGAAGGAGGCAGTAGTGTTTTTATTCATAAATTGTTAAAACAGCAAATCTTTGAATGGTGAAAAGCAAAGAAAGAAATTGTAAAACTTGATTACTTATATTGTGTATTGGTTTGGTTGTTGGGAAAAATATGCATTAATTGAGGTTGAGTTTCAGTATGAAGCTGAACATCAGCTATATTGCTAGAATGATACTGTTTCAGTGGTTTTTTGACCTTTTTTTTTTTTTTATTAAACAGACCAACTACAGTTGAAAATATTAAAAAGATTGATGGTGTTTCTGAAGGTAAAGCTGCTATGTTGACCTCTCTGTTGGAAGTCATCAAACATTTCTGCCAACTAAGTAGTGTTCAGGTAAAATACTGTGGTTTGCAGGAGCTCTTAGAGAATAAGCATTTTGGGACCATTTCAAAAGCAACATTTTCTCCCTTTATTATTTGCATTTCTATACTAGATGCTAGAAGATGAATTCAGATCGTTTTTACAATCAATCTGTTGAGAAGACATGTTAGTTACCTATGTTTAAAGATGATACTAATGGAGTTGTTTAAAGATGATACTAATGGAGATGCTAATGAAGGCTGCTCATGCCTTTCTATTCATGTTTAATTGGGAGATTTTGTTTTTAATTTTGAACGAAAGCCAGGTGTGGTGGCTAACGCCTGTAATCCCAGAACTTTGGGAGGTTGAGGCAGGATGATGGCTCACTAGGAGTTTGAGACCAGCCTCGGTGACATAGTCAGATCTCTTCTCTAAAAGTTTTTTTGAAAAATTAACTAGACAAGGAGGCTTGAGGATCATCTGAACTATGATTGTGCCACTACACTCTAGCCTGGGCAACAGAATTGAGACCCTATCTCACACACAAAAAAATGGGGGGGATTTGAGTACTGAATTTTTGGTTGATAAACTCCAACTTTTACTTTCAAATGTGGTTGCTAGAAATTAAAGATGTAAAGTTAACCTTACTATCAGTTGCTAAGGAGCTCATCCACTTTTTCTTGTTTTTTGGCATATTGTCTGATTAGTCTCCCCTTCTCATAATGCTGTCTTTTGATATTATATAGATTTCACGTTACTTTCTTCTGCCTTACTAGCATTTCCTTAATAGCATTTTCTTGCCCCACCATAAACTACTACTTGCATAAGGATTGTTTGGATTTTTCTTTAAACTATGTGTAGACTTAGGCTGTGTCCTGCAGCACAGAAGGTGAGGCAGTGTGTGGTCATGGAAAACTGCTGGACTCAGTCAAGGAATCAGGATCTGGGTTTGCCTCTGTATAGTTTACCTGGGAAGCCTGGATATCTTTAAATTCTTTGAGTCTCCAACTCAGTAGAAATGATACAATAAAAATGATACTTCCGGTCCAACATCAAGGAAACAATGATGACATTAGAAAGATAAAAGACATGAGATGCTATAAAAGGTTAGAAGAGTTAAATGTGTTCAAGGCAGTATTATGGGATTACTTTTTACTTCTAAGAACTTAACTACGCGCAGTTGCCTCTTGCTTTAGAAAAATCCTCTTAAGTAGAAAATCTTTCTGCTTTTTGTATATAGCATTTCTCTCTTTTGTTATGACTATCTTTGGCAACTTTAAGTTTTCTTTTTTATACTCTTATGCAAGACATTATGTGACAATTCCTTGTGTTACATATGGATATTTTGAAAATGAAATTACAGTGTCCTTAATGATTTGATAAAGGGTACCATACCTACCAGCAGTAATTGAGTAAGTTCCCTCTGTCTGCACATTGGACAGTAGTATCTTCTTTCATAAAGGAGAGATATTATTTAATAATGAATAAATTGTCCTTCCTAACTGCCTTTTGGAGAGGAAGCTGAAGTAGGGCAAAAGATAAAGATGTCCTGTAGGATAGGTATGGAAACCTTTATGAACCTTCTACATAGAGAAAATGACTGCTGAATTCTTTGATTAGGAATTATGCCTGGATTATTCTGCAGATTGAAACCATTTATTATAGTAGAGAAAATAGTAAACATTAATGTCTGTTAAGCCAGTTTTGTTATTTACCAGCTTCATTGGCTTTTAATATATTTTTTAAAAATTTGAAGTAAAATATAAATACTATCGTAATACAATAAAAAGTTAAAAATATGGTAACAAGGGTATTAAACCCATTGAGATGGCTGTTTAGGAAAAATATGCTAAAATAATTATACAGAAATATGTTTCAGGGAAATTATGTTTTTAAAGTTTCTGGGGTTTCTTCTCTGAGTTATATTGCCAAATCTATAAAGATTTTAGGATTTATGGGGCAAAAAGATGATATCATGTATAAACTAAAGGATTTAGGAATATCCAAAATACCTAGGAAAGTAATCCAAAGTCATCTGAAGATGGCAGGACTAGAATGTGGTTCTAGTAAACAAAAACCTAATCAGATCATATTCCATGTAGACCAAAGACTATGTAAACATGTATCCCATAAATATTTATAGATACTATGTTATCAGTTGAAACAATTCAAGGATAGGGGAGTTGGTGAATGTGTAAGGGTATTGATGAAACAAAATAGGTTGTAAATGACAATTATTAAAATGGGGTTGTCCATTCACAGGGACTTTTTTTAAACCATTCTCTTGACTTTGGAGTATGTTTGATAGTTCCCACAGTAAAATTTAATAAAAACATTTTAAAAAGACTATGTGAACAGAGAATGGTCAGTTATAGGAATGCATGAATAGGAAAGGCATAAGGATAAAAGTAGGCAGAGCTTACCTAAACTTTCTCATCTGTATTCAGGTGAGAATACATTTTGACTAACTACATTTAAGTATGTATTATAGTTTATCTTGGCAAGGAGAATGCCTTAACTGACCTTTGTAATTAAGAGGTGACTTAAGACACTACCAGAAATTCCCTTGTTATATTCCAAGCTTGCTAAACAGCTTTCAGGTAAGCTGGCTTCCCATGAACTCTTGCATAGGACAGAACACACTGGCGGGACCAAGTGAAACTTCCCAGTTACATGCCTCACTATAATGAGTTTGGGTTCCAGTATATACACTTACATTTACACACACACACACACACACACACACACACACACACACAAAGACAGGTTCACAGAGATGAATAACACAAATTTACTTCCCCAAACACAGCTACTCTGGAATAAGATTAATCAGACTTGTAAGATTACAAGGGTTAGACCATAGCAAATGCCACTGTGGGGACCAGACTAGGCAGCAAGATAGGCTTCCTCAGAAAATCCCCATTCTGTCTTGAGGTTTGCCTTCTGAAAACTGCAAATTGCCGCCATTCTGAAGCTAAAACCAGGCTCTGCTTCCTTTAGATGTGTACTGTGCGCTCAGAGCACTAGGGTTATTTGGTTGAAGTTGTCTTTGGTGTTGATATGAGAGGAGAGCTCAGAGGTTCTTCCATATGCAAAATGAAGTCCTGCAGAAGGTTTGGAAAACACATTTTGTTTTTTTGGCCGGGGCTGGGTTTGAACCCCCCACCTTCAGTATATGGGGCCAGTGCCCTACTCCTTTGGGCCACAGGCGCCGCCCTGGAAAACACATTTTATTGCTTTGGGTCAATGATTCAAATTCTGAAATTGGGCATCATACACATAACATGGGAAAAGGAAAACAGAAACATTTGTATTTTTCACCAAGCAGTAAATAAATGTTCAACTAATAATGTTTTGTATTGAACTCCCTAAATAATAGAATGTGCAAATAGAAAGTGTATTTCTTCCTCAAAGAAAAGCTTGTAAATATTCTTCCTTATGTATCTATGTGTAATATAGTAGAGCATATGTTAAGTAGCCATATCAAAATGGTGCCAATATTGTTTATCAAAAGACTAGGCTCTTTAAATTTTTAAATTAGTTTGTTAACAGGTTTTATTATGACTGCAGCATGCTGTTTCAATCTACTTTTTATGTGTAGTTAAAAAATAATTGTTTCTTTACCTTTTTTCCAGGTTTTAAAAATACTCTATTATTCATGAATCTTATTTTTCATTCCTTCCCCAGTTTTTCTTTTTAATGTCTCTTATCTATATTTAAAATTTTAAATAATACTTAAAGTTTAGAGCTCTAGTTTAAAAGTTTTAGGCCAGGCATGGTGGCTCATGCCTGTAATTCCAGCTCTTGGGAGGCTGAGGCAGGTGGATTGCTAGAGTTTAAAGGTCCGAGACTAGCCTGAGCCAGAGTGAGACCTCATCTCTAAAAATAGCAGGGTGTTGTGGTGAGCGCCCTGCTACTTGGGAGGCAGAGGCAAGGGAATCACTTGAATCCAACAGTTTGAGGCTGCTGCTAGCTAAGACACTGGGGAACTCTACCAGGGACGACAAAGTGTGACTCTGTTTCAAAGAAAACAAAACAAAAATAAAAAAAATCTTTATCTTTTAACATCTTATATACATAAATGCAGTGTTATAATCTGTTTTCTTGTGATATTATTAGCAGAATTTGTGGTTATAATACCTAAATTTGAATATAGATTCAATTTATTCATTTATTCAATTTTCACTTTGAGGGTATTAGAGTACTAATTTAAAGAGAGTGATTCATATAATTGTTCTTTTTTTTTTGTTTGTTTGTTTTTTTTTTTTTTTTAAGAGAGACAGGGTCTTGTTCTGTCACCATGCTAGAGTACAGTGGTCCAATTATAATTCCCTGTAACCTCAAATTTCTGGGCTCAAGTGATCCCTCTGTTCAACTCTCCTGCGTAGCTGTGACTACAGGTGTAAACCACCTTGCATAACTAATTAAAATTTTTTTTTTTTCTTATACACTAGGCCTCGCTGTATTGCCCAGCCTGGTCTCAAACTCCTGGCCTCAAATGATCCCAGGTGCTCCCAAAATGCTAGGATTATAGAGATTTGAGCCATTGCATCTGGCCTATAGCTCCTTTTTTAGTTCCTTCTTACCAAAGAGAAGACAAGGAAATGTTTTTCACTATAAATATTTAAATTATGTTTTCTAGCATTATTTTACCTTTTAAATTAATACTTTAAAAAAACCCAGTTGCATTTAGAGCTCCCCATAAAAAGAGAATTCTTTAACTCGTAGTGAGAGGTTTTACTTGTGCTATTTTTTCCCCTCATGATTGGTGATCGTATTTATATTCTTTCATTATATTCATACTGTTGATTATTTGTCTGTACTTAAACTTATCTAGACAGACCTCTTTTCAAGTGTAAAACCTCAAGAAGAGCAGAAGAAAATTCTGGTAGCAGAAAAGAAATACTCACTTCCACATTCTGTGGTCATCACTTACTCTTTATTCCAAGAAAAGAAGATGTCTTTGGTAAGTGTTAATTTCAAGTTACAGGGAATTTTTTAGTTTTCTAAGCTTTTGTTTTGTCTTTTTTTTTTTTTTTTTTGCAGTTTTTGGCTGGGGCTGGGTTTGAACCTGCCACCTTCGGCATATGGGGCCAGCGCCCTACCCCTTTGAGCCACAGGTGCTGCCCTTGTTTTATCTTTTTAATACTAATGCTGTAACGTGGGATCAGTTTCTTCTAATCCTAAAGTGAATCAGATTTTATCTTTAAACAAAATGTTGTTTTCTCTTTCTGTTACCCCTCCTTCTGTCAGTTAGGCAATAGCAGGAAGTCTAGTTTGACCATGATTGAGCTACAGAGGCTGTTTCAGGGGGCCGAGAAACACATTTATAACTGAGGGATGTTACTGCAGGCATAGTTTAGAACTCAATTTTTAAAAACGGCACTAATAGTTAAAATAATATTTAGTATCTGTACTGTTAAGAAACAATCTTGAAGATACATTAAGCTAAAAAGGAAGGTACAAAGCTGTGTGAAAAATAAATATAAATGTATGTGTGTGTGTCTGTATAGAAACATGCTTATATATTTACATCTTCATGTATATACGTAAAAAATACATATTGTATCTTTGGAAGGAGATCTAAGACACTGGAAATAAGTTTGTAAAAACTTAATTTTTCATTCGTATCACCTAGTTCTATTTTTTTCTTAAACCATGCCTGATGGTCTTTGAAAAATACCTAATTACTATAAAAAAGCCATACTTAATGTTTCTTCATTGTACTAACCTAAATCCTTAAGGTTGTTGAGTTTTTTTATAATCAAAAGAGAAAAGTATATCTTAATGGAATAGGGACAGTATGAAGCTTCCATCTAAAGTTAACTGATGTGAATTCTCATCTTCTGTGTGATCCAGTTGATTTGGAACAGGTTATGTGGTCCAGTGCCAGCCTTGTCTGTCCTTTGTGCCCCCATTCGTGTAGTTACATTACATACTCTTTATTCAGATAAGACCCCTAAATATAACAATAAACAGGCCATAGCTTATCTTACTTATGGAATGAATGTTCTAATTAGATAGTCAAGTTTCTTTAAATTCCTTACCAAGGCCATTAAGTCCAACCCCCAAATAATTCCGTATTGCTATTTTTGAAGTAAAACATGATAGGAATTTTAAGTTCAGTCTCTTATATAAATGGTAACTTACATGTATATTTTAAAAATGCCTGTGCATACATAATTTGACCATGCATGTATGGCAGAGCCAAATAGAGTTACTAAGAAAATTTGGTAGTGGCTCCAAATTTTCTGAATACAGCCATAAATACTCACATATTATACACATATTGCATATTCATGTGAAGAATGTATATCTTCACATATTAATTCACGTAAATATTCACATATTATGCATATATGGCATGTTCATGTTTAAGATGTGAAGAATGTATATCTTCATTTGTATATTTTGGTACTATTTGGTTGTATTTTATTGTATAGTATGATGGTGTAATTATCTGTACCTCCTGGGAGTCTGAGAGGGTCTTGCCACTTAACCACAGAACTAAACATGCCTAAGGACTAATTAATCAGGAGAATAATACAGTTAGTGATGGTAATTTGATTCCTGGTATCAAATGACCCTGGCATTACACACACATGGTGCACACTTTCTGGTAGAAAAGAATAGGCAATTAATGAAAGCAACTTAAAACCTGCATTTGAAGGATTAAAATATAGCTTTAAATGCTATTCTGTGAAAGTATCATTCATGTAAATGCAGTCTAAATTTAGACTTTCAAAATGCAGTGAAAGCGAGTGTCATGAAATCAGTTAGAGCTGAGTCACTCAGCTGAGTGTTGAAAAGAATGTTTTACCTAAAACATAAAATGTACTGGGAGTCACATTTGTATAAAAAGCTGCATAAATATGTAGCACTATCCTAAATTTAAATAATTCATGTTAAGTTCAATAGTAGGAAAATGGTCATGGCCCTTGTGAAATTGTAGTTTTTGTTATTTTGTGAATAGAGCTGATTTAAACACTTGTTAAAGTCTTCTCAAGAACTTCTTCAAGAATGCATCTGGAGCCTGTGTTATCATAAGCATTTTAGGATTTGCTTTCCTGTAACCAAAGCACCATGTGTATTTCAAGTATAGAGAATATTGGATTACAGTTTACTGTGTTTTCAAAAGGTTGTGACAGCTATTAGACTTACACAGAAAGACTTCTGTCTGTCACTAATTGCTTTTTAAAGTGAATAATTAAAGATAGATGAAGATTGAATTTAATAGAACCTGTAGAAGTGTATAATGTGTGTAGTTCTGAAGAAATTGTTAAAAGGAAAATGTAAGTGAACATTTAGTTCATGGTTTATTTCTCAGTTAACATTTACTACCTGAACATTTTGGGTATTTTTTTTTTTTTTTTCAATGAAATACAGTGAAAAAAATTTTTTTTACGGTGGAGATGTAAAAAAAAAAAAAAAAAAAAAGACTCACTGGTTCTTTTGCTGTTATTTCTCTAGAATAAGATAGCTGAGAACAGGATTCTGCCTCTCCCGGCAGTTGGCATGCAATTGTTCCACGCGATGAAGGCTGGATACCCCCTAGATTTGGAGCGAGCTGGACTTACTCCAGAGGTTCAGAAGGTTATTGCTGACGTTATCCGAAACCCTCCCATCAACTCAGGTGATAAGTGGCCCTCCTCTGCAGCCTTAATGACTTGAGTCATTGAACCCAGATAAAGTAAACAAGCAGTGCTCTCATATTTTTCAACTGCCTTGATCCTTTATACTGTTATGAAAACCTTATCTTGGTAATCTGGTTTATTGTTTTAGAAAAACAGTCTCCCCATTGTCACTCAGAGGAAGTGATTCCGAGAAATTATTTTTCTTTTCAGCTTCAGATAACAACTTTGAAACTCATTCAAAAACACTGCACTTTAATTCTTTTCTAATTTCTACCCAGTCACTTGCAGAGAATACCTTTTTTCCCTCCATGTTATTCCCAGTACCTGACTCTGACTTTTTCCTTTAATCTTTGAGTCCTTGTCAATTAGCCTTTCTATTCATCAGTGGTACCAATCACTGTGACACGGAAGAGACAACTGAAGTTCTGTGGGGCCCTTGTGGAAGGATTTCCTCTTGTCACTTTGCTGCAGAACCTCAACTGTGCTCATGGAAGTTAAGCCTTTCCCATTGCCCTGCAGAATGTTTTAAATTATGATTCATATTTTTTTTACAAAAGTAAAGATGAGGTACATCAGAGGACTTCCCTCCTCAGTGTAGAAATACAAAATTTGGTGTCTTATAACTCAATAAATCTGATAAATTTCTCTAGACTTGTAGGATAGAGCAGTGGCCATTCAGTAAACCTAGTCTCCAAAGCTGCAGTTAAAAAAGTACTTGTTATGGTTCGGCGCTCGTAGCACAATGTTTACGTCACCAGCCACATACACCAACGCTGACGGTTTCGAACCTGGCCTGGGCCTGCTAAACAATGACAACTGCAACAACACAGAAAAATAGCCAGGCATTGTGGTGGGCGCCTGTAGTCCCAGCTACTTGGGAGTCTGAGGCAAGAGAATTACTTAAGCCCAACAGTTTGAGGTTGCTGTGAGCTGTGATGCCACGGTATGCTACCAAGGGCGACATAATGAGAATCTGTCTCAAAAAAAAAAAAAAAATTGTTACTACCTCAAATTGTTTTCTACTTGGGAACAACTATACAGTTTCCCCAAGAATTTAGAAATAAGGAAAGTAAGATTACTTTCCAAAAGCGCAATCAATACTGTATATAATTGACCAGAAAAAATAAGTTGCTGTAGTAGAAAACAGTATTTCTAGGTTTGAGCAAGACTTGACTGCAGGTGTAATGAAAGAACATCTCCCCCACTTCCATTGATGTACAGTGGAAGCACAGGGAAGGAGACAAGGCAGGTTTGGGTCGGGCTCCTCTAAATTCCAGAGAGGAGGGCCGTGGCCAGTGACATCTCATGCATGTTAAGGGCCTGCTGATACACTGTGTCAACATCATTCATGTTAAAGGTGATAACATTCTCAACAGCTAATTTTGCTTCTGTATCATTTGGAGCTCTCTGGATGTAATTTGGTTTCACATGTAGATCTGTGTACAGGGAAAGCATGCAGTGGTCATGCTAATCTGAGTGTTTATTTACCTTGTGAATTCACAATTGTAAGTAAATTAATTGCCATTTTGTGAACTTGGTTAATATGGATCTGCTAAAGTTAAATGAGGTTTCTAAATTTGAAAACCTGGACTAAGTGATAAAATATCCCAGGCAATGTAGTAAGTCATCTCGTGAGAAAGGTCGCCAGCTCTCATGGTCACATTCCAATCTATCAAACTTAAGAAATTAACCCACAGGGAGGAAAATAGTAATTACTTTGTAGGATTAGAATTAAGGGTTGTCTAAACCTCTGTTTCTCCAATACAAAATTAGATTGTGTTTTAGGGAAGCCAAAGACCCGAATGCTTTGATTTTAATAATCCAGAATTGAGCCAGCACCTGTGTCTCAGTGGGTAGGGCGCCGGCCCCGTACGTCAACCTGGCCATGGCCAAACTGCAACAAAAAATAGCTGGGTGTTGTGGGGGGCACCTGTAGTCCCAGCTACTTGGGAGGCTGAGGCAGGAGAATCGCCTGAGCCCAGGAGTTGGAGGTTGCTGTGAGCTGTGACTCCGTGGCACTCTACCAAGGATGACAAAGTGAGACTCTGTCTCTAAAAATAATAATAATAATAATGATGATGTTAATCCAGAATTATTTTTTCCTTGATAAACATATTGTCTCTCAGGACTTAAATAAATCTGTGTCTTTTGACATGATATTAAGTAATAGGCAGTATTCCCTGAGTTTGTGCATTTTTTTTTCTATTGACGATTATTTTTGCTGTCATTTGACTGCCTTCTTTAAATCTTGAAGATGAATGGTATCCGTGTAGTCAGCAAGAGCAAAGGCTTTGGCAGCAGACGGATCTGTGTTCAGATCTTGGTTCTACCATTTCACTACTGTGTTACCTTCAACAAATTACACAATCTCCCTAAGCCTCAGTTTCCTCATTACTAAAGTTGGGAGAGATAATATTTACTCTCTTACAGAATTGTGAGCAATGCAATCCTGCATTGCTTAACAATGGGAATATGTTCTGAGAAACACGTATGTTAGGCAATTTCATCATTATGCAAATGTCACAAAGTGCACTTAACACAAATGTAGATGATGTAGCCTGCTGTGCACAGACTTTATGGACATATAAATACTGCACACTTAGGCTATACTAAATTTATAAAAAAAGTTATTTAGTGTACACAGGGTCCGGATCATCAGTATCGCTGTCTTCCACCTCTGCATCTTGTTCTAGTAACACACGTGGCACCGTCATCCCCAGTGATAACAATGCCTTCTTCTGGTATACCTGCTGAAGGCCCTGCCTCGGCTGTTTTATAGTTGACTGTTTCTTTTTTTTCTTTAATGAGTAGTAGTGTACTCTAAAATAGCAATAAAAAGTGTAGTTCAGTAAACGCAAACTAATAGTGTAGTCATTTATTCTCGTTATCAAGTGTTATGTACTGTACCCAGTATTAGTAGTGTGTGCTATGCTTTTGCCTGTTCTGGCAGAGCAGTAGGTTTGTATACACCATTGTACCCATGTGAAAGTGATGCTACGCCCTGCAGTGCTAAGATGTCACTTGCTGATAGGAATTTTTCAGCTCCATTACAATCTTATGGGGCACTGTCATATAAATGGTCTTTCATTGACCCAAATGTCATTATACAGCACATGAGTAAAAGAAAACCTGGGCACATAAGTAGTTAGTAAATGGTGGTGGTGAATGTGATGGGCGATGACTAAAGAAGTAGATGGTCAATCAGATTTGATGGCATCTTAAAAATCCCTCTAAACATGATTACTTTTATACTCTATCCTTTTTTATTCACTCAATTAAGAATATATGAAAAAGAATATATGAAATATATAAATAAGGATATAAGAAGGAAATTTCTAAAATCTGAATTTTATAGAAATAAACAACTTTACGATTTCAGGCACGTTACAGTGACACCCTGTGAGAGTGTGTGTGTGTGCCTGCGTCTGCGTGTACTAAAGAATACTTGGACAGAAATATTCATGAATGATGGAAATGAATGTTTCAGTCTCTACGTATTATTGGTAGGGGAAAATGATAAAGGAACATTTAGGATTATATTATTCAGCCAAGTATTGACAGTATCTATTTTATTTGGCTGTGATAAAAATTTGCAGTAGTGTTAATTTGGTTTCTAAGTCGTGTAGTCATAAAATTATGGAAATTTAGATTTGGAAAAGAAATTGGAAATCATTAAATTTTCCTTTTCCTCCTCCCACCCTGTTTTAGGATAGGAATTGAGGCCTAGAGAGGTGGAAAATTGTTTTAATGTCACGTCTAAGATTAATGATGAGCAGGTTTTTCTGTTCATTATACCATGTTAAAGTCACGTTGTCAACCAACTTAAAGAAAGAAATATTCAGTTTCTAATACTGACATAGGATTTAGGTGTATAAACCCAACTTAATGAGTGGAATCAATTAGCTTATTTATATTCAGTTTAATATCTTTGTATATCTAATGTCCTTAAATATTCTTTGTCATATTTAGTACCATCTATTTTCTGAGTTTAGCAATTTCAATTTCTGATGTTAGATAACTTTTAATTATGTCTTAAGAACTATTAAAATCAAGCAGAATATACAAACATGAAAAATATTTATTATAAATTTGAATTTATTTGAACAACCTGATTCAGCAGGTATCAGGGAGGTCTGAGAACACTTATGGGTTTTAGTGACGAATTAGTGAGACATTCATCTTCCACAAAGAGCACGGCATTAAATAGAAGAATGACAGAGAACAGTTTAAGTATACTTGTTAAATACTCATTTCATCTTTTTAAGACACTGTATGTAGGTTGCACATAGAATATAAAAAAGCATATTTTTGTAGCCTACTCTCAAAGCCAAAATAGAAATTAAGAAGGTTTTGATAAGTATGAGCTCTTACTTTTACTTCTTTTGATCATGCATTTATTGTCTCTAAGACATCATTTATTGATATGAAGTTTTGCTTTTGGATTCAAATAGAATACTGCTTATTTTGTTACTGGAGGAAATACCGAGTTATAAATAATAAAAAGAAATGAAGATAGACATACTACTTTAATTATTCAGATGTTATTTTCATATTTTATTTAACTGTAGCCAATCACATAATTCAGTGTTTTAATGAACAAGTTTGAGATCTAAATTTTGTACAGTCCTTGAGAAATGTCCTATGTTTTATTAATGACATAATCTTTACTTAAAAACAGAGTAATTGTGAATTGAGAAGACATGTCTATTTTCATACCACCGTATTTGTTAAGTAGGTTTTGTCCTTGCAATGCTTAATATTTAAAGGAGTTCTGTACCTTTTTATTCTTTTATTTTTTCCATGTTTATATAACTTTAAACTTGTTTTATAGAGTTGAGATTCTAACTGTGCTTAATAATCAGTCCAGCAAGGCATTAAATGAGGTGCCTAGTTAATATTTTTGGTATTTCATTCTTCATGTGTGTGTAACTGGAAAATTCAGAATGGCTTCCAAGAGACCTGCTGTGAATGTAGGGGCAATATGATCTTCAGAGCACTGACGGAGTGCAGCCAATGTTATTAATTCTCCCGCCCTAATGTACCTGGGACGTTAGAGCAGAAGAGGATGTACTTTTAATGCCACTTATTTATGTGTGTAATGCAAGATTAATGAATTGGTTAGAGAATGGGAAAATTTACATAGCATTTCTAGAATATTTCTATCCAGTAGAAATATAATATGAGCTACATGTGAAATTTAAAATTTTCTAGTAGCCACATTAAAAAGTAAACTGATATAATTAATTTTGATAGTACAAATTAACCCAAAATGTTCAAAATTTTATCATTTCGACATATCAGTATAAAAATTAATAGGACATTGTAGTACTTTTTCTGTAATTCTTTGAAATCAGGCATATATTTTACATTTACAGCATATCTGCTGATGTTAAACTTAAAGTGAAAATAGTTGATCTATATTTAGCTTTCATAAGATTTACATTGGAACAAAGTAGATCAATATACTCAAGTTGTTCCAAACATATTAATATTTAAATTTTTCTGGTGATGCAGTCAAATGCTATCAGATTTTAAATTTAGTTTTGAATTCATTACAATTGCTTAAATTTAGGAACTCAGTTCATCAATCATGCCAACACCCTTTCCCCCTTTTTTTTTGTGCCAGAGTCATACTCTGTCGTGCTCAGTAGAGTGCCCTGGCATCATCATAGCTCACAGCAACTTCAAACTCTTGGGCTGAAGACATCTTGCTGCCTCAGCCTCCTGAGTTGCTAACACTACAGGCACCCACCACAACACCCAGCTAATTTTGTTTTCTACTTTTAGTAGAGATGGGGTGTTGCTCTTGCTCAAGCTGGTCTGTTCTGGGGGGTCTCTCTCTTGCTGAGGCCGGTCTTGAACTTCTGAGTTCGGCAGTCCACTCGCCTAGGCCTCCCAAAGTGGTCGGATTACAGGAGTGAGCCACTGCTCCTCCCTCACACTGTCATCACACTATCCTGTTTCAAATTCCAAGTAGCAACATGTGGTTAGCGGTTCCTGTGTTGTACAGCACAGTTCCAGGGGTAGTTTGGCAGTATCAAAATATAAATGTGTCCAAACTTTCAACTAGCAATCCCACTTCCAGGAATCTAAAAGTATGCAAAGATATATGTAATGTGTGTATGATACTGTTCATCAGAGCACTTTTTTTTTCAAAGAAAAAGTGAAAACAAATGTAAGTGAAATAAAATTAAATTCTGATACATACAAAAAAATACTCCTCAGGCATTAACAAATAATTAAGTAGAAAATAGGTGGATTTTCAGTGGCATTAGGATGGTGTAATGCCCAAAGGACAAATGAAATTTAGCTTAGTGACGTTCCTGACTTGGTTAAGCGTAGATGTAATCTTATCCTCTCCATGACTTCACTTTGTACCAATCTTAACATTTTAAAATTTAATTAGTTAGATGACCCAATGTAGTTTCCATTAGCTGTGTAACCCTCTTTTCCTGCCTTTTTTTTTTTTTTTTTTTTTTTTTAGCTGCAGTATTTATGGGAAGTCCTGGAGTAACCTCTTTGAAAGAAAGAAGAATATAAATATGAAAACTGTAATAATTTAAAGAACACCTGTTCAGGGTGGCATTTGAAAATACTTGGTTTCTGATTGCTAATTTGAATTGGGTTTCAGAAATGTTTGGTATCTTTAGTAAATGACGTGAAGGTGTGTGAGCAGGGTCTGAGCGGCTGAGGTTTGCCTTACTCCGGCAGTGCAGAGTTGGAAGGATGCCTGCAGGAGATTGACACATCATCTGTAGAAGGTGTGAAGAGATGGACACACTCTTAATTTCTTTGTAACTTAAACTCATTTAAAGTTCTTTGATTCCAAAAATAAGACATTTTCCCCAGACACTTCATCTTGTTGATGTGCATTTTAAATAATTGGTTTCTTTTGTTATGCAATAATAACCATTGAGAAGATCCTTTTCATTAGAATCTTATTTAACAACTATGATTAGCTTCTATTTTAAGACTAAGTTATGTTTACACTTAATCTTAGCTAAAAGGCAATAAGAATATTCAAGAAAAAATTAATTTGTAATTGATTCTTGGAATTTGAAGCACAGTTTCCTTTAGAAACATGTCTGTGAATGGGTTTTTTGGTTCTCAAGACAGCCCACAAAAGACAGCTTAAAACACAGTTTATGCAGAGTCAGTAATAATGACCTGACTTTGGGTTTTGGAAGTGATAGGGGGGTTGGGGGGGCTTCCAGGTAATAATAGGAGTGGAGTTTTAAGTTTTTTTCCATTCTGTAGGGCGTTTGAAAGAGAAGAATTTTCTTTGGCAGTCTTCCTCCTTCCTTTCTATCCAGTTCCAGCTTATAGGTTTTTAAAAATATTTTTCGTAATTTGTTTTAAAATTGAGTTTTTCATCTTTTACAGATATGAATAAATTTAAATTAATTAGGATGTTTGTTCCTGAAAACATTGACACGTACCTTATCTACATGGCAATTGAGGTCCTTAAAAACAACTGTGACAGCAGATTGTTATGCCAACCTTCATGTGATTCCAACAAAAGAAGATGCGTCCCCAGCTCTGAAGAGGGCTGGTCAAGTTCTAAGAGAAGCAAAGAAGAAGTAAGCACTAATACCAAGGTGTTAATCATGTACTGTTTGTTCAATTTGCATATTCTCATATTAGAATTCTATATTTCTTTAACTGTTACTAAACTTTTTTTTTTTTAGACATTGTTTTAATCAGATATTAGCCTTGTTTTCTCCCTATTGAAATAATATCAGATGCCAACAAGAAAGTGGGGAGGGGGTGTGGGTTTTGAGGGGATGGGTGCTAAGAAATTCTAACCAGGCAGTTATATGGAAAAAAGTATGATATTCCCATTTAGGGGAACAAGGGAGTGTATTGGCTCTGGGAGGTAGATTCAGAGGTGAATGAGCCATCCAAAGCCTCTTTTATTCATCAGCCTCCCTATACAGAAACTACTGTGATTACTACGATCTTTTGGATGCTGTTTCAGAATCTTTCATTTGTTAACATTCATCTTCTCTGCTGACATGAGTTGCATACCTTAGTCTATTCATTTTATAATCACGAGGCTTCTGATAAAGCATAATGTCATTAGATCAAGTTTTTTATTTGTTGATGCATTGTTATGTTTACATCTGTTGTGTTTGCTCAGTCAGGTGTTTGTTTAATGGAGAATTATGTGTTGGCTTTAGTAGATCTGATTATTGAATAGATATGTATATACATAGATACACAGTGGGTTCTTTAAATAGGTAGGTTTTTTTGTATTTTCATAAAGTTTTCTTAAATTACAGTTTAAAATCCTATCTATTTCAAGGAAGTTTTTAAACTTCACCCATATAGTCTTTAGCATTTTGTTCCATTGTTTTGTGTTCTTCTTCAGGAACTTCTGCTGTCATGTCCACATTGTCTTTTATTACTCTTTTACTTGCTTTATTAATTTTTGTCCCTTCTCCTGAATTCTTTGTGTTTCTTCATTTCTCTTTAATTTTTTTTCTTCCTTTTCACCATGTATTTTTTCCAGAACTAATGTGTGTTGTATTTATTACCATGTTTCTTGTAATTGAATATTCACTGCTATAATTTTTTTTAATTTCTTTTATTTCTGATTCTTTCCTGAGTTTTTCCCTTCTTGAGTTTTTCTGATTTTGATTTATAAAGTTCTTTTGTGTTTTAGATAATTTTCTTAATGTTTTCCAGCTCATTTCAAAAGGTTACAGTTTTATTCTGTGTCTAAGCAAGTCTTTCTGGTGTCTGAAATTTGACCTTGATAGATTTTTGTTGCTCATTTTCATGTGGAATTAGTTTTCGTGTATGTTCAAGGGAAAGCATACTTGAGGATAGCTTTCCTAGTTCACATCTCTCTCATTTTTTTGTTTGTAAATGAGGCAGCATCTTGCTCTGTTGTACAGATTGGAGAAGCTATGGCTTCAGCATAGCTCACAGTAACCTCAAACTCCTGCTCAAGCAGCCTTCCTGCCTCAGTCTCCCAAGTAGCTGGGACTACAGGGCGCACACCACTGCACCCAGATAATTTGTCTGTTTTTAGTAGAGACGGGTTCTTGGTCTTCAACTCTGGACCCCAGTGATCCTATTTTTTCCTTCCGGGGTACTAGGATAGGGATGGGAGTCACCCTGTCTGCCTTGTTTTTGTTTAGTGCTCGAAATGTGGACACATGGTTCCTGAGACATCCCCACTGCCTTTGCCTGGGCTTTCCCTCCCCTTGGCTTCTGTCGTACCCATCCTGCTTGATGGTGATTTAACCCCGGCAGTTTCTCCTGAGTGTGGGGCCTTCTCCTGAAGGCAGCGTTGGCTGGTCTCAGAGTTCCTAGGAGCCAGCTGTCTTAGATACGAAGCGACTACTGTGCACTTCTTGTGGTCACATGCTGTTGGGTCAGGGACAAGCACTCCCATTTTCAGATGCTGCCCTCAGATTACTTTAGCCTGCTTTTCTCTGTATGCCTGAGGCTACTTTGGGTTCTCCAGCTCAGACCTCCCTGCTTGTCTCTGCTTTCCCCAGTACAAATGCAGTTTACTGGGCAGGTCTGGATGGCTGCTTGTGGTTTCTCCTTACATGTACAGAGTTTGAGTTTCCTGAGGATACCTTCAAATTCAATTTTTTTATAAGGAATTTTGTTTTTTTCTATGTGCTGCTACCACCAGGTTCCCAGTGCCCCCTCCTCCTTTTTTTTTTCCTTTTTTCCTTTTATTGATTGCATAAGAGATAGAGTATATGGTATTTCCTGCCTTGCCACTGCATTTGGTTATAAATTAAAATATATAGCATTATTTACAAGCTTTTTAAAGATACTCATAAGAATGCTTTATGTGTAATATTATGAGCACTATTGTTAAAATTTGGAGTAATAAGAATTGTAAGCCTTGCTTTTTTAGGCTTTTTTTTTTTTTTTTTGTATTTATGACTAAGCAAATAGTACATGATATAACTTCTGCTTTCCACAAAAATGTTAAAGGTTGATGGAAAACAACCTGAAAATTTTTCACTGAAAGATGAAAGTCACAACAGTTCCCTAAGACCAACAACTTCTTGGAATGAGCCATTTAAAGATTCAGAAATAGAAGATTTAGTTACAGATTCTCATTTACAGGTAAAATTGATTTAAGAAAATAAGTTTCCATGACAAATACATCAGGATTGATAAATGTTTAGATTTACTTGGTTATGGATGAAATTGTGAAAGTGTGCATGTATAATCAGAAAATGAGTTGATGTTTTCTATTTGCAACTTAGTGGTAATAAATGGTAATAGAATTTGGAGTATCAGAAAAGTATAAAGAGCACCTTTAAGTTCTGTATGATTACTGGGACTTTTAGTTTTCTACTGATGAAGGATATAGGTTCCGAAGGCATTGTTTCTGTTACGAGACTTAGACCTCATAACAAGGTCTCTTTAGATACTTATAGTTGAGACTCATAAGACATACTGAAAACTGTGCCTGGTGGTTCATGCCTATAATCCTACCACTCTGGGGCACCACGGTGGGAGAATTGTTTGAGTTCAGGAATTTGAGACCAGCCTGAGCAAAGCTGAGACTGTTCCTTGCTCTTTGGCTGGGCATGCGTAGTCCCCGCTACTTGGAGGCTGAGGCAGGAGGATTGTTTGAGCTCAGGAGTTTGAGTCTGCAGTGAGTTACAGTGATACCACTGCACTCTAGCCAGGGCAACAGAGCAAGACTCTGTTTCCATTAAAAGAGAAAAAGACACTAAGTAAGTAAGCATTTTCCTCATTTCTCAATGAAATAATTATGTTGATTATATTTTATAGAAATATTAAGGAAGCTAAAAGACTTTAAATGATAATAGCTACCAATTAATGAGTATTAAGAGTAAATCAGGGTGTGTTATATTTTACAATATATCCTTATTTAACTCCAAATAATTTAGTGATGTTTTATACTATTGTATTGATCTCATATTCTATTTGAAGAAATCGAAGCTTAAATAACATGCATAAAGTCACGTATTTAGCCAGTGGCTCAATTAGAATTCAAACCTAGTTCTGTGTGGTTTAAAAATCTTTGCTTACTCCATGATATTAGAGTAAGAATTAGATTGAGAATTTTTCTGCTGCTTTATTATTGCTGCTCAGTGTCTTGCTCTGTCGTACTCTTTGGCCTCGTTATTGTCTTGGTTCTTCCCTGTACACGTACTCAGGGGTTCAGACTCTTACTTGTAAGCAACTGTAGTTGTCAAGGGTTACAAGGGGTTTTGATATTAAGATCTTTTTTGAAGAATAAATACATGCATTTTTGGACCTATCACTATCAAAACACTTTTTCTCTATGCCTTATCTCTCTAATACTCATTTCTAAGTCAAACATGATAGGTTCGTAGGTGTACATAAATCTCATTCTTCAGACTTTTTTCCCTCTCTGCTTGGAAATGGGTACCCAGGAACAAAATTGCTATCTTAGCCAGTTTTTTCTTTAACTTTTGCTGATGTGTGGGAGCCCTTTTTTTCTACACTGGATGTCTTTACTTAAGCTGGAACAGCTAACAGTTTGTATCTTTTTTAAATATAAATTTTTAGCGTCTTCAGCTGAAGATATTTTGCATTTTTCCTACCCTTGACTATTTCAAAACCATTTTTAAAGATAGATAACATAATAAAACTTAGCAATCAGTTGATAAAAAATATATACATACAGTCTTCATTCTTGAGACAGAATAAATTATACTTTTGTCTTTTAGGCTAACAGATGCATTATGACTTAGATGAGGCCACCTTATCATAAAGTCCTTCAGATACGTCCAGTATCCAAATCTGCTGGATTCCAAGGTGTATTCATGATAGAATGATTCCTCTGGCATATTATATGGAGGATCTGGTATTCAAACTGAGATAACACGAATTTATGGCATTTTAGGTTCATGAAACACTTAACTACTTAATAGTTTTTTTTTTTTTTCTTGTGCATATGGTATAGTACATAGTACACAAACATTGCCTTTGTGTTCTTAAGTTCTTTTCTCCCAGGGACTAACCTTTTTGGTACATGAGCTGTTAAAATTGTGTGCAGAGTACTGTGCTTGTGTATGTATGTCTTTTTCTCTGGGAAGTGAACTTGTAGGTGTCAACAGATTCTTAAAGGAGTCTGTGAGACAAGATTTTTTTTTATTTTTCATTTATTTGGTGAATGTTTCTTGAGTATCTGTGTCTCAGCCACTCTGCAAAGTACCAGTGATGATTGGACCATTCTTCTATCTACCGCTGTGGACATTGGCAGTTATAATTTTCTTCACATGCTTCATGTATTAATAACTGTGTGTATGCCCAGACAGATGCCTTCCTCAGAACAATAGATTCACCATTTGGTCAACTCAAAGCAAATATACCATGGGACATATATCTGAATTAATGTTTAATTTTTTATTCACTGAATGTCTATACTTGAGTGTCTAAGATGGGCTGGCCAGTAACTACTATCTGAAGAAATGTTACAGTGATTTTGTCTCTCTTATATTTATTTACTTTTTGACCCAGAAGTAAATTCTATAAATATTACTATTTTGTTTTGTTTTATTTGGTGGAGGAAGAAAGGGTGAGTATATATTCAGTAATCTATGTTGCTTTTTTGCAATTGTTACATATTCTCAGTATTGCTGATAATTTCTTCTTTCTGTTTCCTATAGACCTCATCTGAAACCTCAAAGAGAAAACTACCTGAGTGGTTTGCTGAAGGAAATGCAACCTCAGCTAATACCAGCACGAAATCAATGGACAGAACAAAAAAGAAAGGCCTTTTTAGTTAAGTTGGCAATTGCCAGAACAATTATGTATCTTACTCTATTATAAGAGGAGAAGTGTATTCGTTTCTAAAGAATGAGGACCTATATTTCAGCTTAAAAATTATTCTGATCACAATGTAAAACTCGCCTATTCATTAAGGCACTGGCATCTTAAATCAGCCTTCTGCAGTTCACGTAAAGGATTTGGGTCCTCTGAGGGCCTAAGTGAGAATATCAAAACAGAATATTAAATTAGATTTGCCTTAAGATTGCTTTGAGAAGCTGTTATTGTGCTGTTTCTAATCTATTTATAATATTATAATAGTATATTACCAAAATTCTATCTTATAAATGGAAGAAAGCATAGTTATTTTATAAATTGTCTTCACTGTCTTTGGAAGAAGCTTTTATATGCATTATTAAATGGTATGTATAAGTTGAGCAGAGCACTAAAATGAAACAACATGTTGAGTTCCATGTAAGTAGGGAAAAAGAAAGTAAAAAGGATACCATTTGTACTAGGCAGCTATGCACTTTGTATTTTATAAAAGATTTCTATTATTTTTCAAATAATAAAACAATGTTTTTCATACATTATATAGAGATATATATGTATATGTATGTTAACATTCATTTACTTGAGTACCTTTATTTTTTGAGGATGTCAGAATATGATGTTAGAATAGGATGTTAGAATATTTCTCATAAGACTTAAATATTTAAATTTAAAACCCATACTCTGCTACAGAATTGGGTAAACTTTTATACAGAATTTGGGTTTTGATTAACTTTGAGCAATTCACCATGCATATGCATTCCAAAGCCTTTGGTTGACTTTTTTTTTTTTTTTTTAATAAATAAAAATAACTTGTTGATAAAGAAGAAATATGTTTGTTGTGGAAAACCTAGAAAATCTAGAGAAGAGGAAAAATGAAAATAAAAATCATCAGTGGGACAGTCAACCCCTGTTATGTGTCCTGCCAGACTTGTTTTCTTGGTTTATTACATGAATAATGGATGAAGTAATTTTCACTGTAAAACTTTCAAACTGTACTTTAAATAGAAAAGTTTCCTATGGTCTCGTTTCTCCACGTCCCATCACCAGAAGGCAGCTCCTGTTACATGTGTGGCCTGTGCCTCAGTTGTCCTGCATTTACACGCCTGTGTGTCTGCGCACACATGGTGGTTCCGTGTGCTGAAGTGGCGAGTACCCACAACGTGCTTTTGCTGCACACGGAAGTATGATGGTTGTCTCCAGGGAAAGCACTTGCTTGTTCGACGTGAGAATTGAAGTAGCTGCTTTTTATCAGAGAATACCATTCTCACTGCAAAGAGCAGCTGACAGAAAACTGTGGTTGGTCATTTACTGTTGAATGGGGACATTTTCTCAAAATTTGTTGAAGTTGGCCTCTTGCTTCAAGGAAAATAACTGATGCTGTTTGTTACCAGTGTTAAATTTGAGATTTCTCACAAAACTTATAATTTTGGAAAACTTGTGTCCCTCACTGGTTGCTTAATAGCTTCCCTCAACATAAAGACTTTTCCAATGAGATGGGTAGTAATTTACAAATGTCATTTTTTGATATTATATGAGAATAACAATTTTTGCCTGAATTTAGAACAGTGGTTCTCAATCTTCCTAATGCCACATCCTTTTAATACAGTTCCTGTGGCTTGCAACCCACAGGTTGAGAACTGCTGATTGAGAAGATTTGTGCAACTCAGTAAATCTATAATTTCTGCACAACTAGCACATGCTGCTACAAAATCATGAACGAGCGAAAGATCTGTCCAGTGTACAAGATGGACCAATGGATTTTAACGTGGCAGAGTATGAGAAAGTTCAATGATGGTTTCAGACCATACCCTGCAACTGATCTTTAAGGAACTACCACTTGTCCAGCTTTGACATAATTTCAAAGGAGCATGTCCACCATTATCTGAACAGGCTGTTGAAATGCTCCTCCCTTTTCTAACTACGTGCCTGTGGGGGGTCAGATTCTTCTCATATACTTCAGCCAAAACAGATTGAATGCAGGAGCAAATCTGAGAATCCAGCCACTTCTGTTAAGCAGGACAATAAGGAGATTTGAAAAATGTAAAACAATACCACTGTTTTATTCCTTTTTTGAAAATAGTTACTTAAAAAAATAAAGTATATTTTTAGACTGGAGTAGTTATTTACGTTTATAGAAGCACGTAATGGATTTACTAGTGCCTTCTCTCTGTCTCTCTCTCTCTCTTCCCTCTCATCCCTGGCAGTCTGCTAGCTTTTATTTTTAGTAGTATTTAGTATTTTTATTTCCAGTTTTGTTCTGTAGTCACAACATTACAGTGATGTGATTGCCAGAAAGACCCCCAGCAGACACAGAAGACAAAGTGCTTTTGAACAAGGATGTGGAATCTCAAAGGTAGGGAGTTACTCTTGAACTCCTGAGCTCAGGCGATCCACCTGCTTTGGCTTCCAGAGTGCTAGGTGTGAGCCACTGCACCTGGCCACTGTGATTTTTAAATAAATATTTTTTAAAATTTCTCAGTTTTAATTCCTCCACCACTTTTAAAAGACACAGATCTTGTCTGTCACCTAGGCCGTAGTGCCGTGACACAATCATAGCTCACTGTAGCCTCCCAAGTCCTGGACTCAAGCGATCCTCCTGCCTCAGTCCCCCAGATGGTAGTATAGCTTTGTGCCACTAAGCCCTGCTAATTTTTCTTATTTTTTGTGAAGGCAGAGTCTTACTATGTTGTCCAGGCTGGTGGAGAGCTCCTGCTCTTGAGCAGTCATCCTGCATTGGCCTCCCAATGTGCTGGAATTTCAGGCGTGAGCTACTATACCTGGCCTCCATTTTAATTTCTAAAATGGTAAATAGTGATAGTTGTAACCCACATTAACAAAAGCTCTTTGGAGCCCTTAGTGATTCTTAAGAATATAAAAGGGTTCTGAGACCTAGAGGTTGAGAACTGCTTCTGTACTGTTTTGTTACATAGAGCATGAATTGTGTATCTGACTTCTATTGTTGGACATTAAAGTTGCTTCTAATTTTTCTATTTTTAAACAGCACTGCTATAAACATTTCTGTTTCTCTTGTTTTTTATTTTAAATGAAGTAAATTCCCACTATTTTGGCCAGGCTAGAGTGCTTTCAAGTAGCTGGAACTACAGGTACACGCCATAGCACCTGACTATTTTAAACATTCTTTAAATATAGTCTTATGTCAGATACATAGCAAAATGTTACCAGACAAAGAGGTCCAGCCGCCTGTCACTGTCAGCCAATATGCAGAGACAGGGATAGGTCCACCAGACTTTATCAGAAAGGCCGCTGATTCTGGAGAACAGTGAGAGTAGACTCTCCAAGACTGTTCTGTTCTTCCATTTCCAAACTCACAGTTCCATACATCAAAGTTCAAAGTAAAAATTACAAGTTAATCTTTAACAACAACAATTAACCCATGACCCATACTAAGTAATACTCAGCATAGTCCATCACCCCAAACAGCATTCCAGTTAGAAAGTTAATCTCCTAAACCAGTCCCCCTGAACTACACAAGACGGCATCTTTGTGGTGGGAGCTAAATTTGCAAAACAGTAGGAATGGGAGATGGGGGGAAGGTCACAAGGACCTAAATTGACCAGACCAGCTGTGTCGTGTTGGCCCTCGCCTGACTGCTCCATCTTACTCTCACTACGTGTGCTTTCACACGGAAGGAGAGGGAGAATTATTTTTGTTGTTGTTTCTCTGTTATCATCTGTAGTGGACTTTATACCTTCCCAGCATAAATTCTCTCTTTCTCCGTTTCCTGTAGCTCTTGATTTTTGTCGGGGTCGGTTCCAAGGAGAATAATGTCGACCAGGATACGGGATTGGCACCTATAACCTCATCTAAGCTAGTTGCTGGCAACACACAGCATTTGGATCTGGGGTGGGCCTGTGACCTGCTGAACCGCTAGGTCCATGCCTTTTCCTGCAATCATCCCTACCTTTGAATATTTCAGATATGTGTGGGGCATTAACTTAACCTTTACTTTATGTTAAACCTGTTTGAATGAAGAGGTTTCTGTTTTTAACTTCCAGTTTTGTTCTGTAGTCACAACATTACAGTGATGTGATTGCCAGAAAGACCCCCAGCAGACACAGAAGACAAAGTTCTTTTGAACAAGGATGCGGAATCTCAAAGATAGGGACGCAAAGTAGAAGGTAAGGCAGCGCCCTCTCAGAGAGAGGCACAAGCTCCCTAGATCTTCAAGTTCTCCACGAATTCTTGTATCTTCCTGGTTTTCCTCCCCTCACTCCCTTCCACTGGAGTGTTTTGAAGGCTGTCTGTACCTACCTATCACCAGGTGCAAACAACCAGTGAAAACCGAGCTTGTCACAACACCTAGTATTTACTGCACAAGAACGGAAGGTTCAGTCCCCCGGTATGGCGTCTCTTGCAGTCCCAGGCCTGAAGTTTGTCTCAGATTCATTCTCAAAAGCAACGAGTTTCTTTTAGAGTACTGTTTTGATGCCATAATATCTCTTCCAGAAAGTATTGCTTTCTCTTCTGTATTATTTGTCATTTGACCATAGAATTGTGACTATAAAGTCAAACAAAGCCCTAACAGTTACTTAGAATTCAAAAAAGCTGTAGTCCTACCAGATAGTTGCAATAAGAAAAGAAGATAGGATTCATCCTATTCAAATAGGTTGCAAAGAATTAACTAAGAGCAAAAAGGAGCCAATGAAATGGACTTAAAGTGATTTTAGAGCGAGTTTGATGTTTCGCTGTCTTAGGGAAACAGAAATGCAAAACCACCCCTACAGTGAAGGTTTGGTGCAATCTTGATGGGGGCTGCTGACTTTACCAGCCTCAGCTAGCAGAGAGGGTATGCAAGATTTTGGTTAGGAGGGCAATCCAAGAATCATTTGAAATAACATATTTATTTCCTTACTGGATAAATGTGTTTAAATCTTGGGAAATGTAGGAAAAATAGAAGGTAGAGCAAATTAAACCTTTTATAGTGGTATTTTAGGATTAAGGAATAATACACACATTTGATATTTAAGCGTTTGTAATGCCTGAAATAATTTATCTTATTCAAGTAACAGATTCCTCTTGTGACTCCAATATAAAGTATATCATTAAAAAATTGTATATGCTTGTGATTTTTAAGTACAAATCCTACCAAGTTCAAAACATGATTGCAATATTTAGTATGAATTTTTAACTTGGTAATTTCTTAGGAGTATTATCAACACATTTCACTTTTGGTAAGGTTACTGTAATTGTTAACTAATAGTAATTTATTGAACCCAGAGAGTTAAGTATTTTTCAGAAAAATTAGTAAAATATTGGCCTCGTATCCAATTTCATTTTATTTTATTGTTATTTTGGAGACAGAGTCTCGCTATGTTGTCCTGGTTTGAGTGCCGTGGTGTTATCATAGCTCACAGCAACCTCAAACTCATGGGCTCAAGTGATCCTCATGCCTCAACTTTCCAAGTAGCTGGGTCTGTAGGCACCTGCCACAACGCCCAGCTAGTTTTTCCATTTGTGGAGACGGGGTCTCCCTTTGCTTAGGCTAGTCTTGAACTCCTGAGCTCAGGCAATCTGCTCACTTTGGCCTCCCAGAGTTCTAGGATTACAGGTGTGAACCACCATGTCTGGACCCAACTGCATTTTCTATATCAATTTTTAAATAATTTGAGAAGTACTTCTGTCTTTGTTGAATAAGTATTTGTGTTCATAGTATGTAAAACTCAGACCTTCATAAAGGATGGGATGAGTAGAAAAAATTGCAACACGCACCCCACTCTTAAGAGGGAAAGATTGTGTGAAGAAACATGTTTTAAAAATCTCAAAAAATATTTTCCTACAGGAAACAAAACATTTATTTTACATAATAAGATATAAGAAAATGTCAACTGTGTGAAAGACAAAAAAGGACATCATATGAAGGGCCCATAATAATGGCTATCATAACTAATAATTTATTAAACATTTGCTGTGTGTTAGTTAAACAAGCATAACCTGAAGAGGTAGAATACATCAGTCTCCCCTTACCCCTGGGAGGATACATCCCAAGACTCCCAGTGGCCAGAAACTGAGGGTAGAACCAAACTCTGTGTTTTTCTGCTACTTCATTACATCATACCTGTGATGAGTTTAATTTACAAAGGACTCCACTGACGACAAAGGGATATTCCATGTCCTGAGCAGGGTGGCGCGGGATGGGCCGAGATTCCATCACGATACCTGTAACAGCCCACAATTTGAAGCTTATGAATTATCTCTGGAATTTTCCATTTAATATTTTCAGACTGTGGCAGGTAAGGTAAACCCTGGAAAAAAGAAAGCACAGGTGAGGGTGGGGGAAATACTGTAATGCACCTGATCTATTTGTGTGAACTATATAAAAATGAGAAAAGACATCTCAGTATGTGGTGAGGTTAGGGATTGAGTGAGACTTTCCTTATTTTCATGAATTTGACCAAACCTCAAATTGATAGTAAAAGGTATTTAAGTGCCTCAAATTCTAAATTCAGAGCATTTCTATTAGTTATGATAGTGCCTTTTTTACTACCAGCTCTCCCCCACCCTGTACCTGTGGAAGAGTAGTGTCGGGTACAAGAGCAAGCTTCATTTGCAAGAGGACGGTTTGTCGAGAGCCACCAGCCTCTCCAGTGTTTTTTGACCTTTTTTTATCTCAGGGCACAGTTGAACCTATAGTTAAGCTTTCCCGGCACACTTAAGTTATGTTGATCAAAGAAAAGAGTAAAAAAAAGAATATACTTACTGTACTTTGAACGTCTTTTGAAAATAATTAATGATATTTAAAAATTTTTACAGCACACTGGATCTCCTCTCACAGCCACCGGTTGAAAATCACTGTTCCTCTCTTTCCGTGAGAGAGGTGGCTTTTCATTCCCATCCTTATTCTGAGAAGGTTGAAGGTGTTGGAACAGTGCACTGGGTTAAGGAGCGTGATTGTCTCTGAAAGCTTCTGACCTGAAGGTCCAGCAGGGTACCTGATGCCCTGGGATGAGAGTGTGGGTGCCAAGGGGGCAGCCTGCCATCCACTGTGTGTCACACAGGGGCGAAGCAGCTGGGTTTGAAGAGCTCCTCATGGAACCTCAGGAGGGGTTTTCTGACGGGCAAGGGGAACTCGGTAGCAAGACCATCCTTGGCAGGAGATTGGAGAGGGGGTTACCCCTTGGGCCTACTGAAGAACCAACTACTGTGCCCCAGAGTACTGGGCCGGCATATGGATATCTACCACACGTCAGGTGGCTGCTGGTCAGCCAGAGACCAGCTGCAGCCAGAAGAATGGCAGTGGCAGTGCTGCATGATAAGCTGTGTCTTCCTGTTCTTCACCCCCCCCCCCCATCCCAGCTCCAAAGGGTAAAGGCCATGGAAGAGGGAGGGGGCTTGAAAGACAACTGCAGCCATCAGTGTAGCATGACCTGGCTCAGAGGGGATGGGGGAGAACGCTGAATCAGATTCACGATGAGACTCAGCTGCAGTGAGTCTGTTCTCATAGCCCATCATGAGGGAAAATTCTAGAATTGGACACCACTACTCAAAGGGCAAGGGGGATTTTACACTTGGTAGTGGTTATAAAAAATTAAAGTTTATGTGTGTGCTGTGCTGCAGCATACCTGCTGTTAATATTTATTGGTATGTGCGGTGGCACCTGTGGCTCAGTGGGCAGGGTGCCAGCCCCATATACCGAGGGTGGCAGGTTCAAACCTAGCCCCGGTGGAACTGCAACAAAAAAATTGCCGGGCGTTGTGGTGGGCGCCTGTAGTCCCAGCTGCTCGGGAGGCTGAGGCAAGAGAATCGCCTAAGCCCAGGAACTGGAGGTTGCTGTGAGCTGTGTGATGCCACGGCACTTTACCAAGGGCAATAAAGTGAGACTCTGTCTCTACAAAAAAAAGAAAAAAAAATATATAAATAAAATATTTATTTGTATGTTTATAGGAACAGAGAGAAGTTGTGCTCTGGAACACTCCCAGCTATGGACATTTGCTCTTTCAGAGCAGTGGGCTTGGGTAGGTGGAAGGACCAGCTATTTAAATTTTATCATCTCTGTACCTTTCTAATCAAATCAGAATATATTGTTCTTAAAAAGTAAAGTAGGCAGGGCATTCTGGGGCAGGGAGCAATGCGTTTGCTTCCCTTCTCCCCAGGCTTAGCTTCCAGCCATCTCCTGGTGAGTATGGCCCCAGGACACTGGCTGGGTGGCTTGCACGGCTAGCTAGTGGAGCTGGAAAGCCGAGGGAAAGGATGTGACTGGAAGATTAAGGAGATTCCTGGACCTCAAGGGAAAGATCTCTCTGGGTTTTCTGGAGTGTGTTAGATCTTGGCTCCCAAAGAACGGAGAAAAAGCTGGACAGGGAGACTGAATCCTTTCCATCCTGGAGAATGGGAGAACACTGTGATACCAGGGGACAGAGCTGACAGGGTTCTGACTACCCACCTTCTGCTAGACCCCCAGCAGCCGAGCCTTCATGAGAGGGCGCCACACACACACATTTTCCATGGGAAGGACTCCCTGGGGCCCAGGGGCCGCGCTCACTAGAAGTTCCCATCTACCCCCTTTTCTAGACCATGCCCCTAGCACATAGGACCCCACAACACCCAGGCCAAATGGTCCTGAGCCCCTTGGGTCTGCAGGGCTTCTGGCCTTTCACCCTCTGGTGAGTTCCTTTCTTGGTCTGAAGAGATGCCCAGACTGAGCGCTCACTTGTGTGCACGGGAGACCCCTAGCGGTGGGGAGCAGCTAAGGCGGAGGGAGTGGGCTGTGTCCCTAGCTGATTCTCTCTGCACCCACAGCACAGGACTCTAAGGGAGCAGAGCATCTGAAATTCAAATCTGGCCTTCCAGTTGGTTATAGTTGTCTAGGTAGGAGGAAAGAACTTATTTAATGGCACTGGTCTGATATATAACATTTACATATTTATGTATATTATATTTGGACTTCCATTTGTTCCTTTGTCTTAGGTCCCAAAAATATATTAGAAATGGGCCTGTCTATTCTCATGGATGGGAGGACCTCAGCAACTTCCAGTATCCTCTGAATGTTTCCTTTCCAGCTTCTTAGGTCTTATTACATACACTAAAATTTACTGTTTTTTAGTCAGTATTGATACAGTGAACCAGCATGGTTTACTATTATCCTGGCCTACTGGTTTTTCTTGCATCACTCATCTTCTGGCAAATTCTCTGATTCTGTAGCTGTATCTCATTCATTCAGTATCAACTTTTTTTTTTTTTTTCCCGAGACATTGTTTCACTTAATCATGCTTGGTATAGTGCTGTGGCTTCTTAGCTCACAGCAACCTTGAACTCTTGGGTTCAAGCGATCCTTTTGCCTCAGCCTCCCAAGCAGCTAGGAGGTGCCTACCACAATGCCTGGCTATTTTTTAGAGACAAGGTCATGCTCTTACTCAGGCTGGTCTCGAACCTGTGAGCTCAGGTAATCCACCTGCTTCAACCTCCCGAGTACTGGGATTACGAGCATGATTTTATCTGTTTTGTTTGCTGTGCCCGGCCTCAATATCTCCTCTTAGTAGGTGGTCAGGCCCAGCGGTCTAGTATTGCAGCCACATAGCAGTATGTGTTTCCCCATGATAAATACGTGTTGGCTTGTTTCAAAATAATGCGCATATGCATTTCCTCCTCAGATCGAGAGATCTCCACTTATCATTTTTAATACTTGTTCAGTGAACAATTGGTATCCATTCTAAACTATTAATCTTTGCAAAAACAGACCAGAGAAAAGAAACTTTAAGTCAGTGGTTTTATCACTTTTGTATTAGGCTGCCAGGGTTATGCTGAATTTATCAAGTTGTCAAAACAAACAACAAAAAAACCATCAAAACCCCAAACTCAAAAACCCCCAAAGTCCTACAACAAAAAGCAATTTAGTAAACACTGTGACTCACTAACAAAGATATACATGGGTTTTCTAGAGGGAAATATTCTTTTTTTTTTTAAATAACAGGATATTACCTTTATGTATGTGATAGAATTTCACAAGCTACAAATTCAGCATTTCAGAAATGTTACTTACACCTTTCATAGATCAGAAAGATCAGACCTCTTTATTAAACACTACTTTGACCTCTGACACTACTACTGACCTCATAGAGCAGAGCTCTGTATTGAACACTGCTTTCTCCCACATCCCTCTTTTTCTGTGTATAAAACCTGCAGCTCTGACAGGTGCCTACAAGGCCCTGTTGGGATGTACCCTTGGTCCCCTGACTCTTCTGTTTGGCTCCCCCTCCCTGTTTCTCTCTCTGCTCCAGCCATGCTAGACACCAGGCATGCTCTGTCTTAGGGGTGTGACTTCATTGTTCTAGTTCTTTGAGACAGAGTTTCACTCCTTCACCCTGGGTAGAGTACTGTGACATCATAGCTCACAGCAGCCTCAAACTCTTGGGCTCAAGCAACCATTTGTTCTCAGCCTCCGGAATAGCTGGGACTCTAGGTGTGCAACACAATACCCTGCTAGGGTTGGGTGTTTGGTGGTTGGTGTGTGTGTTTGTTTTTTCAATAGAGACAGGGTCTCCCATTTGCTCCTCTTGCTCCTGCTGGTCTCGAGCAATCCTGAGCTCAGGCAAATCCGCCTCAGTGTCTCAGATTGCGAGTGTCACAGGCAAGAGCCAGCGTGTTCCACCAACCTCATCGTTCTTTTTACCTGCAATGCTTTCCCCTCAATGAGCAAACTCCTTCACCTCCTCCAGTTTGTTCAGATGAACATAATTTACCTAAAATCTCAGTGCCCTCAACTATTCTAGTTCTCCCCCACAGAACATCCCACCTTCCAACATACTAAAAATTTTACTTATCTTTATGTATGATTTTCCTCTGCTAGGAAGCAAACTCCACGGCAGCAGGGATTTTTGTCTGTTTGTTGCTGTATCCCTAGCACTGTCTGGCATACAGCAGGAACTCAGTAAATATTTGTTGAGTATGTAAACACAGGAACGAATGAGTAAATGAATAGAGCATCTGAGTGCTGCCCCATCTGGTCAGAGCTCTGGTAGGGAGGAGGCCTAGGGGGCTGAGTGGTCTGTGCCTTCCATGCAGGTATCCTCTGAGATGCACAACCCCATCTGGTCCTGGGCCTGGTTACCCTGCATGTTGGCTTCTGTTAAACTGTCTGGGTTGCATCTGGTCTCCAGTCCTGTGGGCTACATATGGTTTTATCATTACATCTGGACCTCAGCAGTCAGCCACACGTTCAATAAAGTCCAGAGCTCTGGCATTTTTAGAGTCCAAAGTGGTGTTGGACAAATTACTTAGATATTCTGAGCCTCATTTGAACAGTTGGTAACATGTAGAAATCTTGCCAGGATTAGACACACGCATACAGACCATTAGCAATGGTCGGCACACAGAGATGGGATTTAGCTATAGAAATATCTAACAGAAAAGATGGATAGTCAGCAGCTAGGGGTCCAGAGAGAAGAGGCTTGTTTCCCCAGACATCACACGGTGGGCACTACTTGGTGGACTCACCCCTGTGGCCTTTTATGGTGCTTGGACACAGACCCGTGGTCTCAACAGTCTGCACGGGATGCTTCTTTCTAGGGCAGATCAGGCTCTCATCCAAATTGACAGAAGTAAATACTCTACACACATTAATTGAGGACCTACTGTGTGGCAGGCACTGTTCTAGGTGCTGGGATAGAGCAACACACAAGACAAAACTACAGAAATGTTCCCCCTTTGATGGTGGTAAGTGGCAGGAGGGCAAAGCTGGGAAGAAGAGGGTGTGGATGGAGTATTTCAGATTGGGTCAGGGAAGCCCTTGCTGAGAAGGTGGGAGCTGATTTCTGGAATTAGTCTGGGTTTGACAACTTGTAAATGTGAACTTATGCAAGTCAATCCCTTGTAAGCCTCTTTTATTAATACCATTTTATAGAAGAGGAAACAGAGGCTTAGCTAGAGTAATTGGAGGATTGAAAGAAAGGCCTTTCACAGTTCTCAGCATGCTGTAAGAATAATAAACATTTGCTGTCCTCATCCTTTGCCTCTAGGAACGCTGTAGGGGAAGCCACCTTATAATCAGAAGGTTGCCTAGTGGTTTGGCAAAGACAGAGTTAGGTCATTTGGTATTTAAGTTCATGGGGCTAGATGTCTCAATATGTCAGAGTAATGCTTGCTTTTCACTCAGTAAGGATACAAAGGTATGGCCATTCCGGAAGCTTTTAAGACAATAATTGGCGTAATCAAGTATTTGGAAGTTCACAAATACTCTGGGTAACTCATGAGTCAGTTACCTGTTAAATCAGTCTTAAAATTACAGAATACGGATCACTTTGAATTTCCTCAAAGGCTTTCTGTATAGCTGATTAAGGGTGGGGATGTTTAAGATGGGGAGAAAGTGTGGAATTTACAAGGCAGGAACAAGGACTAAGGGAAAGGCTGGAGTGCTTAACAAGCCCCCAGACTCTTTGTTTTGGGCCTTAGTAGGGACAAGTTAGTATTTTTATTGACTCATTTGAATTTTATACTGTTTCAATCACTCACCAAGAACTGGTCTGTGTTTTTTCCTTCTTTTGGCTCCAGGGGAAGAGACCAGATGGACATTTTAATTCATTGGTTCAAGAGTACCACCTACTGGTCAGACATGATCATTGCACTTTTATAGTGCACAGGAAAATCAAAGACCAGTTTGTTTTCGGTTTTGTTTGTGCTCAATTCAGTTATCAATATGATTTTCTTTTAATACAAAATAATGGGGAAGTTAAAGAGGTAAGGTGAGCCATAGAATGCCTCTTTCTATCACAGAAAGATGGGAAACTCAAGATTTTACTTTTTTTTTTTTTTTTTTGTGGCAGAGACTCAAGCTGTGGCCCTGGGTAAAGTGCAGTGGCATCATAGCTCACAGCAACCTCCAATTCCTGGGTTTAAGCAATTCTCCTGCCTCAGCCTCCCAAGTACCTGAGACCACAGGCGCCTGCCACAATGCCCAGCTATTTTTTTTGGTTGCAGCCGTCATTGTTTGGGTGGACCCAGGCTGGGTTTGAACCTGCCAGCTTAGGTGTATGTGGCTGGCGTCTTAGCCACTTGAGCCACAGGCGTGAAGCCAAGATTTTACATTTCTAACATCAGCTAGCAGACATTTATTAAAGAGCAGACTTTGGCTGTAATGCCATGGCACTCTGCTGAGGGCGTCATACTGAGACTCTGTCTCAAAAATAAATAAGTAACAGACTTGACAATGAGCACAAAGAAAGTGGGTGTGCTTCTATAGTGTGCTGGGCACTCAGTTATATAGATGGGAAGACAGGTCCTTTCTGACAAATAGGCAAATCCCCCAAATCTCCATATAATGGATGTAAATGGTGAAACATGGGTAGGATTTTTTTATTATTATTTTTATTGTTAAATCATAACTGTGTACATTAGTGCAATCACCTGTACCCATTCTAAGATGCACCATAGATGTGGCCCCACCCATTACCCTCCCTCCACCAAAACCTCCCCCTTCCCTTCCGCTTTCGAAACATGGGTAGGATTAGGAGTTTTGTTTGTGAAACTGACTGGAGGGAATTTAAAGCAATGTGCAATTAAGAATGAGATTTTTTTTTTTTTGCTTGGAAAGGCAACTTTCCATCAGGTAGAAAGGAGCAGTCTCCTTTAAGGGAGATAGAGGCGTCTCTGGAATCCCAGAGTTTTAGAAGACTCTGGGCTTCAGGTTTGTGAATGATGTGTCAAGCATCTCAGGGGAAGGGAGGTCTCTTCACACTAGGACCATTTCCATGAGCTACAGAGAAGCTGAAATCTGTTAGCCATTCATAGAGCAACAGAAATTGGAATCTAAGCCCTTCTGTCATTCCCTATGTGCAAGGCATAGTTGAATTTACTTCTCTATTCTCAACTGGAGATCTTTGTTTGATCTGCATCGAGAGAATTCTGTGACTCCCCACAATCCCAAAAGGGGCTTCTGGAACTTTCCTTCTTGGCCCCCACACTCCGCCACCAACATAGAGAATGCAACATGTCTACCCACAGACATGTTGGGAGAATCAGTGAAAGGGTGGAAGTTTAGCAACTGTTCATGGCAGGTGGAGAAAGAGTTCTCAAAGTTCAGAGGATAGGTAGAACTGCAAAATGTATTTATTTTCCTGAGAAAAAAATAAAGAAATAGAAGGAGTAAAAATGCTCAGAATTTTTAAAGGGTAGCAATGGCTTTTTTTTCTCTCTGCTTCAGCAGACGGATCGCAGAAGCGCCTGCCAGGTTGTTTGTGGTGCTCTTTATTTTTCCTTTCTTTCCTTTCTCTCTGAGGTTGATGTTACCAGAGTCCTTGGCATCTGGCCGGAAAGTGCCGGAAAGTGCTGGGGCAGAGAGTTCCTACTCCTACGTGGGTGGTCATGGCTGTTTACACAGTACTCAAAAAGACCTTTCTGCAGGCAGTGAATTTAATGACAGTCTTTGAGATAGTTTACCCTTTCCTCCTCTCCTGGAGACTTTTCCCCCATTGGAATGTGTTCGAATTTGAGATTCAGAGATGATGTGGGTCTGTTTTAATCTTTCAGTCATAGGAAAGAGAGAGAGAGGGCCACTTTTCTTTTCTATGGTTTTATCTTGCCAGATTTAATTTCTAATTTCCTGTGGGAAACATCAAGAGAACTGTAAGTCAAGGTGGCTGAATGGCCCAGAACGTCACAACTGAGCCACTCTGCTTCTGTTCCATGTTGCAGCAAAGGTCAGCAGAGGCCGTGCCCCTTGCTCCAAGCCTCCTTATTGTTTAAGATACTTTAGTTGGGTTTTCTATTACTTGTAGCCAAATTGTCTTATCTGATATATGGCTACACAAGCAACTTTATTCTCTCATTCTACAGCAGACTCACAGTATCTCTGAATCTCGAATTTTAATACTGGAAATTACAGATAAATTTACCTGTAAGATTAAGCTAACAAGGGAAATCTCCAGATCCATGGATCTCAAAGAAGTGGACCAACCTGGAAAATGGAAGTATATGTCCCCCTACGAATTAACTATCAATTTTTGGAGACAGAGTATATCGAGGCACATCCACTTGTCTCGTTTTATTTTCCAAAGGTGCTTGTAGGGCCTCACTTTGTGATCTTGTTAACATCACCTCTCTGAGTTCTAGTATTCTTTACAGACAATTCAGTTTCTTTCTCTTCTGTAAAAATCTTCCAAAGTTATCTTGTCCTAATGGATGTGATACAGAGCCTTTCAAATGAGTCGTGTAATACATGATATTTTTTGGTAACTGTACCTTGTTCTGGTTCAGTGACTCTTTGGCAATTAATCTGGGGCTGCTTTGCAGGCTCCCTTGTACTGTTATTTACCCACTACAGATTTTTAATTTTGTTCCTGCACATACATTTTAAACTTATCAAAGGCAGGAGCATCTTTATATGTTCTGTAGTGCTCGGTTAATATTGATTTTGTGCATTTTGATGCATTTGACAATTTTTACATGTTCATTAGAAAAACTGGGTAGATGATAGTAAGGTGAATACACTACTTTAAGGTACAGCTTATTCTTTAGGTAAAAAGAAGAATACAGTCATTGTTATGACTATATCTATAATGATTTTATCTGATCACTTGGGGTTAGGTGAATTAGTCCCTTACAGATCTGTCACAGCCCAGAACTACTTTTATTCCTTCTCTGCTCCCAGCACCAAGAGATACCAGATCACCCAGACATTCTGTTTTTTTGGTTGTTTTTGTTTTTGTTTTTTGTTTTAGTAGGTCTGGGCTGGGTTCGAACCCACCAGCTCTGGTGCATGTGGCTGGCACCCTAACCCCTGAGCTACGGGCGCCGAGCCTCCCAGACATTCTCTTTCAAGGACTCCAGAGTAATTTCAGCTGACATGGTGATGGTGGGGATGATGGAGAAGGAGGAAGGGGTGGAGAAGGACCGGGGGAGCCATGCCAACAACAGCAGTATCAGCAAAGTGGAGTTCTGGAGGGATTGGTGTGCAGCATGGGTGAGCGGCTGAAGCCGATGGGGGGAAACAAAAACCCAAGTTCTTAGTTTTCCTGGATGATCGTAAATTTCAGAAATTCTCTGGGCTTCTAATCTCTAAAATTCTAATTTATAATTCCCTAATTAACCAGAAGAACTCTGTCCTTCAGAAATAGTATAATCAGATCGTTACATCCTTGCTATGTGCCTTGGCACATTCCTCCATAATTCCTACACCAAGGTACCAGCCTACTGATTAATCAATAAGTCTGCTCAGAGTTCTGTCAAATGAGTTGAGATATTGATTTATACACAAAACAATGTGTTGCCTGTCTTTGATGATATTAAAAAGGTAACTAATTCTCAAGAGTATGCTAATTCCATTTGAAATAATAAAATTGCCTTGCATTTAGAGGCATGTGATTACAGAATCTACCAATTAGCCTGCTTCCAAAAGTTCAATTCTTCTAATGGGGAAGACTGTTTAATTCAGAAAGCTCTAACCCTGATCTTTTGATGAAAAGAAAAAAAAACTGTGTGTATTCAGAAACCACCACTTCTATGGGCATTTTATTAAACAAGATAAATTATCTGCCATGAGAAATGGAAGTCATTTTTTCATTTTGCTGTGATCCAGAGCTTACTGGATTTGTATGTATGTGTGTGCATGTGTTCACTTAAATAATAATACAAGTTCCTATAAATTAAACTCTTGAAACAAAGGGAACCACAAATAGCAAAACTGAGCTAGCCAGGTTAATTTCTGGATGAACTAAATTGCATTCTTCATAACAATTTCTTAAATCCTAAGCCAAACCAACTTAAAAAAATAGTGTAAGTTTGATTTTATGTATTTTAAAATGTATTTTCCACTCCAGTTTCCTTCTCCGTTCCTTTGTACCTCTCCTTTCTCTCTCCTTTTGCCCTTTCCTGTCTTTCCTCTGTTCAGAACTGAAACGAATCATTTTTATTTCTTTCATATTCATTCACTCATTCAATCAGGTATTTATTGAATGTACTGTCATACTGGGCCAGGCACTGGGAATTTAGTGGTAAGCAAATCCCAGTTCCTAACAAATAAATATATACATAATTTTGATAAATGCAATAAAATAGAAGAAGAGGCTCCAATGACAGAAAATAGTAGGTGGTATACTTTGGGGACAATGTCTTCCCAGAGCAATATTTAAGCTTACACTTGAAGGACCAGAAGGAACCTGCCATGTGAAAAGAGGAAGAGTGATTTAATCAGAGGGGCTGTGTCAGGTTCTAGTGGGAAGAATTGGTGTGTTCAAAGATGATGGAAGCAGTGAGGCTGGAGGGGTGGGTGATGGCGGGGGGTCTTGGGGACCATTCTAAGGAGTTTAGGTCTTATTTAAAGTCTAATTGTAAGCCACTGAAAGGTTTTTATCAGGGCAGCAACTTGGTCCAGTTTATAAGACACCACGGGTGGAAGCAAGGAGCTCAGTATGGAGGCCTGGAGGAAGCTGGTGGTGGCTCAGACTAATGGGTTGACAGTGGCTCAGGGGAAGTCAAGAGATTTGGTATGTGCTTGGCAGGAATGTGGAAATAAGTAGCACACCAAGCAATTAGACTTGGAGAGGAATCAAAGTCATGTTTAGGTTTGGGGCTTGCCAAATGGATTGGATAGTGGTACCCTTGTGACATTTCCTGAGTTGGGAAAGACGGAAAATGCAGGTGTGAGAAATGATTGCCGTGTTTACAGTTTCCCCCAATGGAGACTTTTTGCAAATATAACAACCAGGATATTGACATTGAAAGGTCTGGGAGGCTGTGTGTGTGTCTGTAGATCATGGCATTGAGAACATTTTTATCACCACAAAAATAAAATGTTACTACTCTTGGCTTTTGTATGAACATGTTTTTCATTTCTCTGACGTGGACAGATGCTGGAGAATGCAGTAGTTGGGTCCTATGGTTGTTGCATGTTTAGCTTTATGAAAAAACTGCCAAGTTGTTTTCCAGAGTGGTTGTACTATTTTATATTTCTACCAGCAATCTAAGAGCGATCCAGTTTCTTTACATCCTTGCCAGCATTTGATGTTCTCAATAGTTTTCATTTTAACTATTCTGATACGTGTGCAGTGCTCGGTCATTGTGGTTTTAATTTTTCAGTTCCCTAGTGCTAATGTTTGAATTATCTTTCATGTAGTTATTTGCTAACTGCATATCCTCTTTGATGAAATCTTTCCTCACGTCTTTTGCCCCATATGTGGTTTGCAAATATTTGCCTATAGCTTGTCTTTTCACTTGTTAGGGCTTAAGTCTGCCATTTTATTGTAGGCAGTCCCTAGGTTGCGAGTGAGATAGGTTCTGCAGGCTTGTTCTTAAGTTGCATTTGTGTCTGAGTTGGAACAGGTGCATTTACCTATTACCAATAGTAGTCTCCATTTGTGAATGAGAATTGTACGTAAGTCGGATGTTTGTAACTCGAGGACTGCCTGTGTTTGTTCTCTGGTTGCTTTCTCTGTTTCTTTCTCCTCTTTCTCTGTGGGTTGTTTGAACAGTTTTTAAGGATTTGTGTTGTTTTTTGTGTTTCTTTGTACAGTTTTTTTAGTGGTTGCTCTAGTGTTAGGAGACGCACATACAAAGTGTTGCATTCAACTGGTATCAGTGGCCTTCCAACTCAAGGGAAGTATAGAAACTCTACCTCCATTAGGTCTTTTACCTTATCCACTTTTTTTTTTTTTTTTTTGAGACAGAGTCTTGCTCTGTCACCCTGGGTAGAGTGCTGTGGCGTCATAGCTCACAGCAACCTCAAATTCCTGGGCTCAAGAGATTCTCTTGCCTCAGCCTCTGAAGTAGCTGAGACTTCAGTTGTCTGCCACATGCCTGGCTAGTTTTTTCTATTTTTAGTAGAGACGGGGTTTCATTTTTGCTCAGGGGGGTCTTGAACTCCTGAGCTCAGGTGATCCACCCACCCTAGCTTCCTTTAGTGTCAGGATTACAGGGGCCAGCCACTGCTCCCAGCCATGCCCTTCCCGCTTTTGAAAACACACAGTATCTCCAGAATTTCCTCTACATTTGTGACTGCCACCATTGGATAGCGTTCGTTTTGCTTCAGTCTATCTGTTCTCTATCACGTCCACTTTCCTGTTGAGCCGAACCGCCAGGTTTTTATTTCGGCCATTGCATTTTCCAATTCTATCATTTCCGCATAACCACTACCCCCACTGTCAACAGCCTGCACCAGAGTGGTGTATTAGTTAGTCATCGCCTAAAGCTCTGTATTTCACGTCAGAGTTTGCTGTTGGTCTTGTACGCTCTGTGGGCATTGGAAAGCGTGTAATGACCTGTATCCACCAATCCAGTATCATACAGGATCGTTTCATTGCCCCAGAATCATCTGTGCTCTGCTTATTCCTCCTTTCCTTCTGCCCTGGTAACTACCGATCTTTTTATTGTCTCCATAGTTCAGCTTTTTCCAAAATATCATAGAGGTGGAATAATACAATAACCTCCTACGCTGGCTTTTTCCCTTAATAATATGTCCTTAAATTTCCTCTGTGTCTTTTCATGGTTTGATAGCTTATTTCTTTTAGTGCTGAATAACATTCAGCATTAAATATGGATATACTATAGTTTATTTATTCATTTGCCTACCAAAAGACATCTTGGTTGCTTCTAAGTTTCAGCAGTTATGAATAAAGCTGCTATAAAGTTCATGCTCAGGTTTTTCTGTGGACATAAACTTTTAGCTTACTTGTGCCGATGCTGAGGGACATGGTTGTTGGATTACATGCTAAGAGCACGTTCAGTTTCGTGAGAGACACCTGAACTGTCTCCCAGTGGCTGTGCCATTTTGCACTCCCACCAGCAGTGATGGAGAATTCCTATTGCCCCTTCCTTTCCAACCTGCCCCACGTTTTTGCTAGCACTCAGTGTTGCCAGTGTTTTGGATTTGGGCCATTCTAATAGGTGTATAGGCATCTCACTGTCATATTAATTTGTCAATCGCTGATGGCATATAGCGTTGAGCATCTTTTCACATGCTTATCTGACACCTGTGTATCTGAATAGAGTCTTTTACTCATTTTTAAAATGAGTTTCTTCTTTAATATTGAATTTTAAAGTGTTTTAAGAGTTCTCTGTAAATTTGTAAATATATTGGTATATATAACAGTCCTTTATAAGACACAGCTTTTACAAATATTTCCTCCCAGTCTCTGGCTTGTTTTCTCATTTCCTTGACAGTGTCTTTCACAGAGAGGAAGCTTTAATTTTAATTAAGTCCAATTATCAATTATTTCTTTCATAAATTGTGCCTTTTTTTTTTTTTTTTTTTTAAGAGACAGCGTCTCACTTTATTGCCCTTGATAGAGTGCTGTGGTGTCACAGCTCACAGCAACCTCCAATTCCTGGGCTTAGGCAGTTCTCTTGCCTCAGCCTCCCGAGTAGCTGGGACTGCAGGTGCCTGCCACAACACCCGGCTATTTTTTGTTGCAGTTTGGCCAGGGCCGTGTTTGAACCTGCCACCTTCTGTATACAGGGCTGGCACCCTACCCACTGAGTCACAGGCGCCGCCCCCATGAATTTTGCCTTTGGTTTTGTATTTAAAATGTCATTGTGAAACTCAAGGTCATCTTAATTTTCTCTTATATCTCCTAGGAGTTTTATAGTTTTATACATCTAGGTCTGTGTTCCGTTTTGAGTTAGTATTTGTGAAAGTGTATCTGTGTCTAGATGATCGTTCATCCCTCCCCTCCTCCACCCCTCCTATTCCCCCCCCCCCTCCTTCTTTCTGCATGTGGATGTCCAGTTGTTAGGGCACTGCTTGTTAAATGATGATGCCTTTGCTTCTTTGTCAAAGGTCAGTTGACTATATTTGTGTGGGTTTATTTGGGGGCTCTTTATTTTTTCCCATTAATGTTCTTGCCTATTATTTCACCAATACTACACTCTCTTTATTACTGGTACACCATAGTAAGCCTTAAAGTCAGGTATTGTCTGTCCTCTGACTTTGTTCTTCTCTTTCGATCTTATATTGGCTTCTGAATCTTTTGCCTCTTCACAGAAACTTTTGAATTAGCTTGTCATCCAGACAATAACTTGCTGACGTGATGACTGGGATTGCATTGACTCTAGATCTAGTGGGGAAGAACTGACATCTTCACAAAATTGAGTCTTCCTATCCATGAATGTGGAGTATCTGTGCATTCATTTAATTCTTCTTTGATGTTTTTCTTTTCTTTCTTTCTTCCTTTTTATTTTGAGACAGAGTCTCACTTTATTGCCCTCGGTACAGTGCTGTGGTGTCATAGTTCACAGCAACCTCAAACTCGGGTTCAAGTGAGTCTCTTGCTCAGCCTTCCAAGTAGCTGGGAACGGGCACCTGCCACAACACCCGGAGACAGAGTCTCACTGGTCTTGAACTGGGTGAGCTCAGGTGATCCGTCCACCTAGACCCCCCAGAGTGCTGGGATTACAGGCATGAGCCACTGCACCCAGCCTTTTCTTTGATGTTTTCACCAGAGTTTCTTAATTTTTCTCATATAGTCTTATGCATTTTTTTTTTTTTTTTTTTTGCAGTTTTTGCCAGGGCTGGGTTTGAACCCGCCACCTGCAGTATATGGGGCCGGTGCCCTACTCCTTTGCGCCACAGGTGCTGCCCCCAATTGTATGCATATTTTGTTAGATTTATATCTAAGTACTTCCTTTGGGGGAGGGTCTAATGTGAAACAGTACTGTGTTTTGAATTTTAAATTCCACTTGTTTGTTGATGGTATATAGAAAAGTACATGATTTTTATGTTTTTTAACTTGTGTCTTACAACCTTGTTATAATTGCTTGTTAGTTCCAGGAGTTTTTGTTGTTGTTGTTGTTGCTTCTTTTGGATTTCCTACATAAACAATCATGTTATCTGTGAACAGTTTTATTTCTTCCTTTCCAACCTGTATACCTCATATTTCTTTTTGTTTTCTTAGTGGATTAGCCTGAACTTCCAGAACAATGATGAAGAAGAGTGGTGAGAGGGCACGTCCTTGCCTCGTTTCTGGTATAAGTGGAAAAGTTTCTGTTTTCTCACTTTTGGGTATGGTGTTAGCAATGGTTTTTTTGTTTTGTTTTGGGTTTTTTTTTTTTTTTTTGGTAGGTATTCTTTATCAAGTCTATTTTTAGTTTGCTGAGAAGTGCTTTTTTTTTCCTTTTCCTTTTTAAATCAATAGGTGTTGGATTTTGTTGGATACTTTTTCTGCATCTGTTAAAGTGATCACATGATTTTCTTCTTTAGCTTGTTGAAGTGATGGATTACATTAGTTGTTTTTTGACTATCATGCCTGGAATAAGTCCCACATAGTCATGATATATAAATCTTTTTATTCATTGTTGGATTTGATATACTAATATCTTATTGAGGGTTTTTGCATCTGTGTTCATGAAAGGTATTGGTCTGTAGTTTTCTTAGTTTGGCATGTCTTTTTCTGATTTTGGGATTCACATAATGTTAGTCCCATTGAACCAGTTAAGGATTATTCCCTCTGTTTCTATGTTCTGGAAAACATTGTAGTAAATTGGTATCATTTCTTCATTAAATGTTTGGAATAATCTACCAGTGAACCCAGCTGGGCTGCAATTGCCTTTAAAATGTATGCTGTGGTTTTCCTGGTTCTTGTTATGGTTTGTGTAGTACATGTGACTTTTCATTGTCTCCCAGACATTTTAAGTGTTCTGTGACCCTGTATGCTGTCTCTTCTTCTCCTTGCATCAGGAAGTCAGCCTGCAGAGGTGTAGCAGGAGGGCCGTATAGGTGTGTGTGTTAGACCTTCTGTCGAGCCCTACTGATGCCACTCTTGGAAAAAGTGCAGCACTGATTCACCTTGCCTCCTCAAAGACTGGTGGGGTGGAAATTCGACTTCCCCCTCGGCCCCACTGACCTTCCTGGCCAAAGTGGGTCACTGACTTATACCACATTATCATTTCCAGGTGGGTTTTTACGATAAGCTTTCCCCTGGGTCCAGCTACCACCAAAGAGGCGTGGGGTGGGGGGAGTGGGATGCTGACTAGTTCATCTGGCACCACTTCTTTTCACCTAATTGATGCCTAGTAGGGATGGAGGTGGGAGCACAGGAGTGCTGGGGGCCCTGCTTTACATGGCCTTGTTCTGTGGGCCTGGAGGCTCAGCTTCCTGCTAGACCTTGCTGACACAGTGGGGTGGAGGTGAAGTCTGATGGTGAATAGCCCCAACTCTTAACTGCAGCTGGGTGGGGCTGAGGGTTCAGCTCGGGGACCTTGTTGACACTATCTTTCCAGGGGAATCAATGACTCTTCCTCCAGAGGGTAATGTAAGATCAACTTCCTTGTGCCTGGCCCCACTGACATCAACACTTTTGTGCCACCTGCTTCTAAGGGGTGGGGTGGTGGTGGTATTGAAGACTGACTCCCTAGTTCACTCCCTCAAGGCTGCTGGTGTGTGGGGTTTCCCTTTGGTGTTTGGCTGGAGCAGGTGGTTTTCTGTTGCTGGGCTCCTCTTGCCCAGGCCTTTGGAGGAACAGCCTTTTCTTGGAGCTTTTGCTGATTTCAGGTTAGAGGCTTCTGAGCACCATGCCCAGGATCTCAGGGGGCAATAAGGAAAACTGCAGAAGCCTCACTGTGTGGTCCTGAGGTCCCTAGGCAGGTCCACCTTCTTCTTTCTACTTTGCAGAGTCCTCCAGTACTTGGTGTTACGTTCAGACCTCTTTAGTCACATGGAGGAGGACTTGGACAGAATGGGGCGGCTCCTTCTTTGGAGCAACCAGAAGTCTGAAAAAAAAAGATTATTTTTATTTTTTATTTTTTTGATATAGAGTCTCACTTTGTCTCCCCCTGGTAGAGTGCCATAGCGTCACAGCTCACAGCAACATTAAACTCTTGGTCTCAAGCAATTCTCTTGCCTCAGCCCCCCAAGTAAGTGGGACTACAGCCACCCGCCACAACACCCAGTTATTTCTAGAGATGGGATCTTGCTCTTGCTTAGGCTAGTCTTGAACTCATGAGCTCAGGCAATCTACTCTGCCTCGGCCTCCCAGAGTGCTGGGATTACAGGTGTGAGCCACCAGGCCCGGCTTAAGAAGTCTGAAAATTTTTAATGTGTAAAATTTAGTTGTTGATATTGGTCTTAATATAAGTAAACGATTCTATGAGTGAAGGTGCATAAAGCCAACAAACAACAGCACATCCTCTGCAAAGTCCTCCAAACCACTATGACTGGGAACTATTGACAACTCTAGAGAGGCATCAGCTTGAAGGGTTAAAACAATTAGGAAAAAAAAAAGCTTTGTGTAAAAGAGCTTGTACTGTAATAATTTAGCATTATTTTGAGATAATTTGTCACTGTAGATATTGAATGAATTTTTATTTAATCTTCATTAAATAAATTGATTTTTCTCTTGAGTTGTATTAGAAATTTATTACAATATATTTATAAATTTGTTTAAACAAGTTTATAAATCTTGTTAAAGATTGCTAGTGCCCTATCTTATTTTTCTTTCTTAAATGTACTCGGTAGACGTCAGCTCTGGTATGTAAGTATTACTTTCTTCTAGTCAAGTCTGGACCAAAGAAGTTTTTGCTCTAGTTTTAGTGATACTAGTATTATTCTGATTAATTTGATATTTTGACTGAGAGATAGAAACCTCTTCATTTGCTTTTAAAATTCTTATTTAGAGTATTCTGTTTGTGTTAAAACTTTTGGGAAGACATAGACTTGTGTGGGGGCTATCCCCACCAGCCATAGGGGTCTAAGAAGCATTGCCTTGCTTGCTCTGGACAGCTATTTCCCCAGGTCTTTGCTCTTCCTTATAGAGAGTGCTCTTAGCAGGACCAGTGCTCTTCCCTGGTAATGCTGTTGTGTGAAGACTCCTATCTTTACCAGCTCTACTGATAACTTCGAGATTATTCTTTTCAGCCAAACATTATGCCTTTCCTTTTTTTTTTCTCCAGTTTTTGGCCAGGGCTGGGGTGTGGAGTCATTTCATGTGGGCATACTTGAACCCAGTGGGGGAGAGATCTTCTGGGGGTTCTCCTTGACACCTGTTGTGTAAGGTTGGCTGGCAGACAGAAAATGCCCCAGGATTGAAGAAGGAGTCACTAAGAGGTTCTCTTGGTCATAGAAAGCTCAGGGAAACTCTGAAGAGTCCACGGAAAGCAACACCATCACCCGTGTGTGATGAATAGGCGGACCACATGCGAGTCCAGCCCAGTGGGAGTCTTCTCACCTCCTGCCACCCCATATCATTGCCCGGGTGTGATGAACAGGTGGACCACGTGAGAATCTAGTCCAGTGTGAGTCTTCTCCTCACCTGCTGTCACTCCTGTTTGAACACAAAATGTAGCTTCCCAGTGGGGGAAGATGTAAGCAAGAGAGTGGGAGGCAGAGGGACCACAGGCCCCTTCCCCACCTCCAAACAGAAGCCACTAAAAGCTCAAAGATGGACAAAATGCAAGGCTTAGTTTTGGATATTTTACTATCGCATGGGCCTACACACTTAAAATTTTGAATGGAGGCTATCTTTATGACTAGGAGTGACTAAAGGATATTCTATTATCTTCCAGGAACCCAGAGAGGTCAAGTGCGTCAGGTGGGTGCTTACCAGGCAGTGTCTCACGTTTGCCCCTTTGTTCCTGCTGCTTTGTCTTCCTACCCTGTTTCCCCGAAAATAAGACATCCTTCGAAAATAAGACCTACTTAAGGAAAGATAAGACGTCCCCTGAAAATAGACCTAGCGCATCTTTGGGAGCAAAACTTAACATAAGACACTGTCTTATTTTCGGGGAAACAGGGTAGGATGACATATACCACCCTTGACTGAGAGGAGCCCTGTTCTGCCTTCAAGGCCCAGTTCCAGGGTCACCTGCACCATCAAGCCTTCATAGATCTACTCAAGTGGAAACCTTTGCTAGCTTCTCTAAACTTAAGACTATAGTTAATAGCATTGGCTTAGCACACAGCACAAACCCTACCCAATTCTGTCACCCAAGAAAAAACAGGATACTTGGCTAACACTAAAACCAGTTTCCACTTTTGCATCTATAATAATCTTTCCATGCTCATGGGGAAAGTAGAGCAATATTATTTCAAAACTTGATGGAAAAAAAAAAAAAAAACTTGATGGAAAGAAAATTAAATTCTTAGCCACAGGGCCTAAAATTACAAGCCATCCCAGCAAGAGTTCACACTGCTACAAAACTGGCATTTAGAAAACAGGAGCACAGCTATAAAGGGACAATTCTTTCTTAATTCTTCCTGCCTGGAACAGACAGCACACACCCCTTTATCTCTGCATTTTCTGGGTTTGCCTGCCTTGTGATTTGATATTTTGCTGTATTCTGAGATCTACCCCTCCGACCCTTTAAATTCCCATCCACCTTAGCCCACGTGCTGACTCCTTTCTCGGACTCAGCTCGTTTGCAGGTGGGTGGAAATAAAGGCCACGTTGCACACACAGAACCTGGACTCCAATTTCCTTTCATTCACATTTTGGAATAAAATAAAGCACAAAATGGAATAAGTTATAGAAACAGGTCTTATAAAATTTCAGGATGTTGTTTAGGTGGAGAAGTTGCTGAATTGGAGACAATGTGACTAGCAAATCCCAGGATCCCCGAATGTTGATGGAACCAATGTTTCCCTTTTATGATATTTTATGATGGCTTAGGGAGCAGAGCTTCCTAAGAGAACTCACTTTTTCACGTCTAGGGTAACACTAAATAGAAGTAAAATGTTCCACATTTAGAAGATGACAATATATTAAGGAATGAGCATAACTGTGATGGATGTGTTACTTAGTTCAATGTAAACATTTCACATTATATATCAAAGCAGTATCCTGAACCCCATAAATGCATCAATGTACAAAGTTATGATTTCATTAAAAAAAAAAAAAAAAAGGAAATGACAGTATTATCCTCAGCTGTGGCGGACGTAATGATGTTAGAAGTAAAGTTTGGTGAAAAGGAAGGGAATTATGAAATGTTTTGTTTTTTTCTTAGTGAAAATGTACAGCATATTCTCCACTAAATTGTTTAATCTTACAGATTCTTTTAGTGAAATTTCCAGTTTATGTAAAGAAAATTTCAGTGCTTAATAATAAAAATCAAAGTTCTACTGCAAAATGGAAAGAGGATCTTCTAACACCAAAATGAAAAATAATAAAACTTCTTTCCTACAGTAGTGACCACAATGAACAAGTTGGTGTTAAAATGAGATTTTAAGTAATACTTGACAAGTTGCTAATATCTCTGACATGTCTTAGTCACTTTTAATCATTGTAAGGAGCTTTATAGGCAGAATTCCAAACAAAACTAAGGGAAGAGATAATCTTGTTGCATAAAACAGGAGTTATAAATGCTTTTCCTATATTTTATAACATCTGTCCGACGTGTGTGAGGTTCAGGTTACCTAAGTTTTAGCTAAATCTGTATAAGAATGACATATTACAAATTAATGTGGGATTAACTTTAAGGTGAGTCAAACAAGCGAATTTCTAAAACGTGTGTTAGCCTGTGGAGGCTTCAGCTGCACAGGACAGCCTAAAAGTTCGGCTTCAAGACCTGTGAAAAGAATAGAAAAGTCCAAATCTCAAAGTAGCTCACACTTGGAAGAGATGCATGCTTCACATTCTGAAAGGATCTGTCAGCAGAAACTTACTAAATGCAGAATACAAATGCCTACATACAGTAACTAAGAAAATGCCATGAAGGCTACGTTGAACCGTTTGATGAGAATATTTCAGATTGTATATGAAACCAGCACATTATGTACCCCTTGATTGCACTAATGTACACAGCTATGATTTAACAATAAAAATAAATAATTAAACAAACAAACAAACAAATAGAAGAATTTTCTGAGAGGTCAAGGATTGAAAATAAAAGTTTATTCCGAAATGTGAATGAAAGGAAATTGGAGTTCAGGTTCTGTGTGTGCAACGTGGCCTTTATTTCCACCCACCTGCAAACGAGCTGAGTCCGAGAAAGGAGTCAGCACGTGGGCTAAGGTGGATGGGAATTTAAAAGGTCGGAGGGGTAGAGATTGGCACATTCAGTCTTTCCTGGGAGGGACCTTCCAGGCACTCGTTTCTACCTAGGCAGAACGGTTTTCTTTGGGCGGGTTGATTCTATTTGGGCGGGTCCTACATTTGATTCTATCATTTTCTATCAGGGTATTTATAGAATCTAAGGGAGATATTTGTCAGGCTTTCCTACACTTGAAAATAGCCTGTTTTCTCCCACAAACTACCATTTTTTGTAGGTGAAATGTTTTGAGAAAATGCCCCTAAGTGAACTCTCAAAGCTGTTTTCTGAGCTGGTAAGCATTTGTGTGTGTGTGTGTGTGTGTGTGTGTGTGTATTTAACATTATAAAGAGCAGATCACTTGACTACACTTACTTTTAGTGAGTTGAAAAAGACTGCTTTCAGCTCTCACAACTCAGGTATGATGGGGTGTCTGTCGTTCTTTCTGGCTCGGTCTCCCACCCATTTCTTTTCTTTTTTTTTTTTTTTTTGGAGAAGTTAGAAAAATATTTATTTATTTTGAGAATTTATTATTCATTATCTTCCATAAATGATGAGATATTGTACTGATGTTTTCCCAGCACTGATTAGGAAATAACATAAAGGCAGGATATAAGAACACAGTGTTATAATATATGTAATACTTTTAGGTATTGAACTTCTTTAGGATTCAAGGTACAAAAGACATATCCTCTACTAGCTTTGTTGACAGATTCAACACAGAGGGTGTACAGTGTAGCCTATTACTTCTCAATCCTGAATGCACATTATATTCCTCCAGGGAACGTAAGTATTTACCCTTGTCTAGGATGCCACCTCTGAGTGATATTGATTTAATTGGTCCTTTATAGAGTTTTGACATTACCATGTTTATAAAGCTCCTCAAAATAGCATTCGGAGTAGAGAACTACTGTCATAAAAAAGCCAATGAGACAGAACTTCAGGCCTAATTTTTAGGCAGAATTAGTGGGCTATTGGGACAGTGATCTCAATCTAGAGAAAAAAAATCACCATTTTATGTTGTACTTCTAATCAGCACAGAGAGTTGTCTTTAAATGAATATATCAAATCAGGCAAAAACTATTTAAAACCTTAAGGAGGAAAAAAAATCATCTCTTGGTTGAAAAATTGAAGAGAATTAAGATGGTATAAAAGAAATAACTAAATGATCAAAATATAATGGAAAATGATAAGGAGAAAGAACATAAACTCTCTGATAAATGCAGATTTAAGGAATATACACGAGATATGGAGGAGAGACATTACCCAAAACCCAAGTACCACATAAATATTTTATTATAATTAATTTAGCTATTTGAAAAGTTATCTTTATGCAGCATTTAATCTGTATATACCAGAAGGTAATAACATTTACAGAACATAATTTTGGCTTAGCTATTGGATTAAAGGTCAGATGTACATAATAGTTCTGGGACCTCCATAGTTTTGCAGACAAATTAGTGGAAAAAATATTTTAAAAAGAGTATCCTTCAAACTTAAATATTCCAAGATTAAAGAACAAAAATAAAATAAAATAAAACAAACTTAAATATCCTATTGCCTAAAGCAGGCCAAAATTAAATAATATGCATGCAGGGGACCTGAGAAAACATGGTGGCCGAGTAAACAGCTTCTGTGCAGACGGGAGCAATGAGAGTGGCGAGAGAGTGGCGAGAGAGCACTGAGAGGGGCGAGAGAAGACTCCAGGCATCTCTGGCCAGTGGTTTTTGCACAGAGGCTTTCCTTTGGTGACACAGGAAGCTGGTGAGAGACTTCTGGACCCCACAAGGAGGACAGAAGCGGTGGAAAATCGGGCAAGTGGTAAGTGCGTTTGTTCCGTCAGAGGCCACCTGCAGCTGTATCCATAGCAACAGGGAGACTGCAAGCAGGAAAAGCCTTACCCCTGGGCTGTTTTGGTTTTCTTGGGCTTGGGCACTCGATTGTACTGCGTTTGGAGATCTTGGGCTGGTGTGTGCAAAAGACTTTGGGTGTTGTCTGGGGCCCCAGTCTGAGCTGCTGAGCCAGAAAGGAGCTAATATCACCTGTGGGCTGCCCAGCTGTGTTGCAGCATGGAGATCAGCCAGGAGAACTTGGGAGAGCAATCTAGTGACTGAGCTGCCCTAAGGCGGGGACTGAGACACTGGGAAAGTGAGGAGTTCCAAGTGTGGCAGATTAACAGCTTTGGCCCTTAGGGGCATAATGGGAGTCTGGACTTGGTACACTGGATTAGCTGGCAGCCACACCCAGAAAGATCCCAGGGATAAGTGCTTTCCTTGGAAAGCTTCTGCTTGGCCAAGGTTCATAGTTTAGAGTGTCTTTTAAGTGGGCTGAGGAGACTTTGGGGCCTGTGGGGTCTGAGAGATCAGTAGAGGCCTCCAGTTTCCATCTCATAATGCTGTATCAACGTTGTGATTAACATCTTATACCTCAGAAGATCACCTGTTGCCTGGACAATATTCAGTAAGATATATATACTGTTTGGTTCTTTGATTTTGGTTTTTTTTGGGGTGGGTGGGGTGTTTGGTTTTTTCTTAATTTCAACATTTTTCCTTGGCATTTTTCTTTGATTTTTGTTTGTTTATTTTTTCTTTCATTTTCATTTGTTACTCCCCCCCCACTATTCTATCTTCTGTTTTTGCCTTAACAATTAGAATTTCATTTTTGCCAGTGTTTCTGCCCCTATTATTTGTCCCCCCCCCCCAATGTTATCCCATCAGGGTTCTTGCTTGTTTGTTTTGGTTTGATTTATAGTATTTTTGGCTTTCCTCTGTACCTGGCAGAAGTGGAGTACTGTGTCTGATCTGGCTGGCAAAGAGCTGTTGACCTCAAGGGAATCAGCCAACCCAGCACTCCCAGAGGTTGGGGGTCTTCAAGGTTTTGTCATTGTACCCTACTGTACACCTATATTACACTTGTTTCTTTCTTTCAGTGCCTTTCTTCTTTTTGTCAATATTTCCTTTTACTCCCGCCCTCTTCTTTCTCTCTCTCTCTCTCTCTTTTTTTTTTTTTTTCTTTTTAAAATCTTTTTTCCCTTCTTGCTCTTCAATTTTCTCATCCTTCTGGTCCCCCTACCTTGCTCATTAAAACTTTAAAGAGCAAGAAGTGAAAGGAGAATTAGGGTAAGAAAACAGATACAAGAAAGCACTTATGAAGAAGAATCGGCAGAAAAATCCTGGTAACATGAAATACCTGTTCAGAGTTACCCCTTCTAGGGATTGCAAGGTAGCTATAGCAGAGGACTCCTCCTATAAAGAAATGTTAGAAATGACATAAGGGGAATTTAAAATACAGATGATGAAAACAATGAAGGAAATTGGTGAGAAAGTGGAAAAAATCAAAAAACAATGAATGAAATTGCTGAGAAAGTGGAAAACAATCAAAAAACAATAAAGGAAATTGGTGAGAAAATGGAAAACAATCACAAAACAATGAAGGAAATTGCTGACAAAGTGGAAAATAACCAAAAGGAAATCCAAAAACAGAATCAAATAAGAGATGAACAATACGAAGAATATAGAAAGGATATAGCAGAACTGAAGGAATTGAAGCAGTCAATTAAGGAACTTAAGGATGCAATAGAAAGTATCAACAGATTAGATCACACAGAAGAAAGAATCTCAGAGGCAGAGAATAAAGCTTTTGAGATAACTCAGATACTTAAAGAGGCAGAAAAGAAGAGAGAGAAAGCAGAACATTCACTGACAGAATTATGGGACTCTATGAAGCATTCAAACATACAAGTTATAGGTATCCCAGAAGGGGTAGAAGAATGCCCCAGGGGAATGGGAGCCATACTAGAGAATATTTTAAATGAAAATTTCCCTAATATCACCAAAGATTCTGACACACTCCTTTTAGAGGGATATTGGTCCCCTGTTACCTCAATTCAAATAGAGCTTCTCCAAGGCACATTGTGATGAATCTATCTAAAGTCAAGACAAAAGTAAAGATTTTGCAAGCTTCCAGGAGTAAGAGCCAACTGACCTACAAGGGCAAATCCATCAGGGTGACTGCGGACTTCTCTAATGAAACGTTTCAAACCAGAAGACAATGGTCATCTGACTTTAATCTACTTAAACAGAACAACTTCCAGCCCAGAATTCTATATCCTGCTAAGCTAAGCTTCAAAATTGATGGAGAAATCAAATCTTTTACTGGTATGCAAACATTGAGGAAATTTGCCACAACAAGACCAGCTTTACAGGAAATATTTCAACCTGTTGTACACACTGACTGTCACAATGGACCTTCAGCAAAGTAAACACCCAGAAATTAAAGGACAGAACCTAGTTTCCATAATAATGCAAAAGACAAAACTAAGCAATGGACTTTCACAAAATAAGTTGACTAGAATGCTACCACACTTATCAATTATCTCAATAAATGTCAAGGGCTTGAATTCCCCACTGAAGAGGCATGGATTGGCTGATTGGATTAAAAAACACAAGCCATCTATTTGCTGTCTGTGGGAAACACACCTCATGTCAAAAGACAAATTAAAACTCAGAGTTAAAGGTTGAAAGTCAATTTTTCAGGCAAACGGAATTCAGAAGAAAAGAGCGGTTGCAAACTTGTTTTCAAATACATGTGGATTTCAAGCAACTAAAGTCAAAAAAGACAATGATGGTCACTTTATATTGGTCAAGGGAAAAATACAACAAGAAGACATTTCAATTGTAAATATTTGTGCACCCAATTTAAATGCTCCCAGATTCTTGAAACAGATGTTGCTTAGTTTGAACAATATAATATCCTATAACAACATAATAATAAGGGACTTCAACATCCTTCTCCTAGAGCTGGACAGATCCTCTAAACAGAAATTAAAAATGTTAGAGATTTAAATAAGACCCTAGAACAACTGTGCTTGATAGATGTATATAGAACACTCTATCCCAAAGACAAACAACATACATTCTTCTCATCATCCCATGGAACTTTCTCCAAAATTGATCACATTCCAGGACCAAAACAAACCTTAACAGAATCAAAAGAATTGAAATTCTACCTTGCAGCTTCTCAGACCACAAGGCACTAAAAGTGAAACTCAACTCCAACAAAAATGCTCAACCTCACACAAAGGCACGGAAGTTGAACAACCTTCTGCTGAATGACAGTTGGGTGCGGGAAGAAATAAAAAAGGAAATCATTAACTTCCTTCAGTATAACAACAATGAAGGCACAAGTTACCAAAACCTATGGGATACAGCAAAAGCAGTCCTGAGATGAAAATTTATCTCTTTAGAAACCTACATTCGAAAGACAGGAAGAGAGCACATCAACAAATTCACAAGCCATCTAATGGAATTGGAAAAAGAAGAACAATCTAAGCCTAAACCCAGCAGAAGAAAAGAAATATCCAAAATCAAATCAGAGATCAATGAAATTGAAAACAAAAGAATCATTCAGAAAATTAATGAAACAAGGAGTTGGTTTTTTGAAAAAATAAATAAAATAGATAAACCTTTGGCCAGACTAACTAGAAATAGAAAAGTAAAATCTCTAG